>JAATLQ010033850.1:0-19666 GCA_013421005.1 Heliconius erato x Heliconius himera | reverse complement strand
AGCTAAAGCTCCGTTACCGGCAGCAATACGCCTTTCCACATCCATCTCGTATCTTCTCGTATCTACCGAACATACTTCCCAAGTATACCACTTCATTCACTTTTTCTAATATCTTCCATTTACACTGAAGATCAGTCCTTTCTTCATCTCTTTCAAAAACATCTTTCTAAATAAGTATTTTTCTTTCTTAAGTGTGGAATAAAAACGTGAAAAAGATTTAATAAATAGCATTCTATTTTGCCAGACGATAATTCTTAGTAATTATCTTTGGGTAGCGGAAATAAAATCTGTCTACAGAGATGCCAACAACATAAATAAGTTGTAACAAGCGTATAAAACTTTCGACGTAGCTTGATGAGAACGTATGGCTTAGTCGGTTGCCTAGCCTGGTCGTTTTCTAGGAGGTGCGGGTTCGGGTCCCACTAATTCAAAAAATATAAACGTTTTCTAAATAAAAATTTAATAAAATGTGTTATAACACACAAAAAGTTTCGTTAAAATCAGAACTAAATTCCATAAAAAAGTAAAAACGTGTGTTTTTTATAATTTATATAGATTCTTGAGGTCGTCGTGCTGAAGAATGTGACTGTAAACTGGACGATTGTGGGTTCGATTACCACTTTGGGAGATGAAATATTTTATGAGCGAGGCTAAAAAAATCTACATAAGGATATCCTATCCTCTTAATTTAAATATAGCCTCAAATACAAAATCTAACATGGCGTCTAGACTCGATCCAGACGTTATTATGCACCTACAAAGCAGACGCCATTCAGTCATTGATGATATTGAATAACCTTAATAACATTATGTCAGAGCTCCAGCCTTCACAAAGGAATACCAACGCCGAGTAGAATTTCACAGGTTCGGGAAAATCGGATTCTGTCAGATATCTATATAATAAATATGTACTATATAATATATATCCATATATTATATAATTTATAAAGATAAATTGTTATATAAAGCTGTTGTGGTACAGAGGCACAAGCGTGTGGGTGTAAACACGATCGGTGGTGGATTCGGTTCCCACTCGAGAAAATGATTTAGGGGGGTGGAAAATGACTCGAGACGATTTTCTAACAAGTTCTAAAATTTTTTTGTATGCTTAATTTATTTTGGCTTGTTTTTCTTTATTTGCTTAAAAGTTTTCTATTACACGTGTTTTATGCTGATTAAGAATATATGATATACAAATACCAAACGCTCTTGACTGATTCCTTATTTTTTTGTAATAAAGGCCAAACTGTGGAATGATTGTTTTATTACAACAGTTACATTTATTTTTTGAATAAAAACATGAACCAATGTTACCAAGATAGATTAATAAGAAGAATAATTATAACTATCTCTCATTTATAAAATAAATAGTTCTTTGTGTGTCAAAGTTACCCATTTGTTGAAGGTAAAATTGACAGACTACAAAATTCAGATTTTCTTTATTACTGAAGTATTTTAAAACGTTTATGTGGATATCTTTGGGTGGAAAGTAATATGGGAGCACTAATAAAACTATAAAATTACATTTTAAGACATAGTATAAAATATCGCTCGTACCTGTCAAAATTGCAAAATAATAAGAAATAATATAAAAAAAAGTAAAATATAACTATAAAGAAAAATATTCTAAAAAACTTGAGTTAAAAGAACGAAAAGAAAGTAAATCGAATTAACGACATAAAAAAAAGAAATTCTAGATTGTAAATACACACAAAGGTATTTATTGAAAGCCACGGTTCGATGGGCAAACCGTTTACCTGATATTAAGCGCCCAGTCGAGATTCCATCAAGATCCATCTATTGTTTGCCCTCAATGGGTCTCGTTAGGGTCGGAGTGGGCAGTTTACGCGACTTCTCCTTTGTTGCTAAACTAGTTGATCGATCGTACTACAATGAACCAATTTAAATATGGGTAAACTGTTTATTTTAATATTATTTGGATATTTTTGCCCAAAATATATTTCGATTGTTAGTATGCATTTTCAATTACAATTTAAGCTAAAATACTAATATTTAGAAACATAAAATTTTTGTTCACAGCGGGTTCAAGCCTTTTGGAAACCGTCCTAGTGCTCTGACTGCTAAGCCTCTCATCAAGCTACGTCGAAATTCTTATATGATTCTAAAAAAAGTATTTTTCTTACCTTTGTTTAATGAGTTCCTCGAGTGGGAAGCAACTTTACAGTCGCTCACTTGTGCTGCTGTGCCACGACGGCTTCATATTTTTACTTACAAAGTAATTTTGTTATCTTTTCATTATGGTCGAAATTTCTTCGAATAATAAAATATTGCTTTATTTTCTGCCTTTTATTCGAAATATGACGGATATTTCGTAATTAAAATCCAAATCCTTAGTAACAATATTTCATGGTTTTAACTTTAGAAAAGTCAGAACTCTCATATGAATTTTGACTCTCTATTCTAGTACAATCCAAGTAGAATTTCGAGGAATTATTTCATATTGAGTGTTTACGTTTGAAAGGACTCTACTGTCCAAATTGCGTAGGTCTAACTCCAGTAATTTATATTCAGCAATTAAAAGCCAGCAGATTGAAGAAGTTATTTTTATTACAAATAGATTTAGATATTATTAAAATATATGTTTAGATTGTTATAATTATAAAATGAAATTACTTATAGATTTTATAGTAAAAGAAAAAAATTGTTCTTTTTTGTGTATTTTTTCTTATTTTCATGAGATCATATTAACCAGGAAATTAAAATCTTCACATATACTTACCCTTTTTTTAATTGCAAATTCCAGGTATGTTAGAGATGAAAGAATCCAAAATAGTGCATTCTATAAATATACATATAAGGAAGTGTTTTTAACCTTACATTATTTAGGAATCGAAACCGACCCCGTGCAACACCAAGAGTTGCAGGTGCGTTGCCTGCCTGTAAGGTGGGTTGGGCCCCGGAGCCCGGCAGTACCTGATGCGAAACGTAGTGGCATAAAGCCACTACTTCACGCCGGTTTTAAATGCCGGGGGTGGTAATGATCCGGTCGAGTCTGCCCATGCGTGTTCCCATTGCTGGCGACGTGACTCTACCACACGTACTTTAGTCGCCTCTTACGACACCACCAGTACCAGGATGATCCTATTCTAGGCCGGGATCACACGGCACAAACCTCAATTATAACGTTATTTTAATTATGATTGTGTCAGAACGCTCTATAATTCGGTAAGAATTTATTATGCGTCTCAAATTGTAGAATTTTGTGTAATACGTGTAATAACGTCGCATCAGCCGGTGAGTGAACACGTTGTGTAGAAGTGTCTAGTATAGTTGTAAAATTTTCGAAAAGGTGTGACATTTTCAATGAACCAGTTATCACCAGTTCAATCGATCGATTTATCGAATCACTTTATACAATTTTCGTATACTAAAAAAACATTTTTCACTTTTCGTTTGTAAAAATCATTATCAATTCGAAACAGCATTTCCTTCCAGAAATTAGCGTGCTCAACCCAACTAACTTTATAGCTTTATAATGTTTATATAGATGTACGTGTTATTGTTGTTACGTTTCACTTTACAAACACCGTTTTATACATTAAGTAGGATTATCTTAAATTATAACTAAATCTTTCAAGATTTTTCACTTGTTGGGTGGAACCTGGACGTTGTCATAATTGTGATTAGTCATACATTTAAAAGTTGTAAATGTAAACGTCAAGGAAGAAATTATAAATCATGAATATTAAAAGGGAATTAATAATCCCTACAATTATATTACATCCGCTTTATGAGAAAATTGGTAATTTCCAAGATTTTTTAAGCTTGCTATCCAATGATGAATATAGTATGTGTGGCTATGCTTTTCTTATACAAATAATAGTAAATTTGATTATTCATCTCGTTTTTAGCTATTTAGTATTTAGTTATAACGTTCTCTACTTTCATACTAAATAGACTAATTAAAAAACAGCGCTGTTCATTGTTTAGTCCCATCTATATTTAAAAAAAATAATAGAATGGAGAACCCATAACAAAAAACACATTTTTTTTATTTTATTTTTATTTTATTTGTTTATAGTACATATATATTTAAGTATAGGCATTAGACAAATTGTAATTGCAATTTCACAATACACATCCATATTATAAGTTCAAATGTATCTCTGTCTGTGAGTGATGCAATCATCGTCAAACCACTGATTTGATTGTGATAAAATTTCATATAGAGATACTTGAAGATCTTGGTATTGACATAGGTAACTTTTTTTCTCATATTTGTAATATTCTCGATATATGCTTATATATATTAAAATACCTTTCAATTTGACATGCAACCGTCGCTAAGCAACTGTTGCAAAATTATATCATAAGTATATTTAATAAATATCCGTATAAATCAAGCGGACGAAGCTCGATGCCCTCGAAGCCCCGAAGCGAACGGCCCTCTAGTACTATAATAAAACACTTTTTACTCGACATTTAATGTATATTAAGATGTCCGAAGTATGCAAATCCCATCTTAACTATACAGTAACATATGCGAGAGAGGAGGTGGCTTATTAATAATGCTTGCGTCGTTTACGATACAAACCAGACCAGTCTAATTACAGACCATCTAGTCTTGATTGACGTTTCATTAAACTAATGATGGGACGATTTACGTTATGATATTAAGTCGTTTAAACCACTTTATCATGTTTAAAGTTAAACTTTATAAATATGGGTCGATAGGAATAAAAATGGAGTAGAAAGGTTGTGTTATACATAATTAAATGTAACATAAATGTAGATTAATATATGATATACTATAATGCAATTATAAACAATAATAATTTTTATTACTAAGAATATAAAGTATGTCTATTTTAAAGAACCGAACAAGCGGGTTTCGGGATCGCTCACCGAAGGTTCAACACAAAAATTGGAGTTTTTACTGAAATCTAAGTGTAGCTCAGCCAGAACCAGCGCGGCTTTAATACCAAATTTATCCTTTAAGGCTATTAGCCTTTTTTAAGGATGTAACCATAAACGTATAATTTTCAGTACTAGTACTGCCTGTAGATGCTAGCCGTGAAATTTCATAATTCTAGGTCTAGGTATAAAGGGAATCAAAATAACACATTAAATCCGTATATTGATACATTTGTATTAAAATTAATAAAAGGAATGAAATCAAAAAGAATATATGATTATATAAAACTAATTTACTTGCCAATTTCCTAAAAACACGACTTGCTTTGGGCGGGCCTTTCAAGTCAGTAATTAATACATTAGGCACCGCGTGAACGCTGTGACATATAATATGTAATGTACTTATGATGTTCAATTAACTCACGTAATTACATATGCTGTACTGCTTTATAGAGTATTTTTTTATTGAAAACTTTACTTTTTTTTTTGTTAACTTCAATTCTTTTGATAAATATAAAGTTTTTTTTAAACTTTTGTTTTCTTTTTAATGGGTTACAGATCAAAATCAGCGAAAATATATGGAATTGCGAAATAATTATATAACTATTTATTATATACATGCATAAATAGCATAAAGTACTGATGGTATTATATTTTTTTTATTTTAAGATACCTATCACAAGTTTTATATTCAACAAGGCTGGGTGAACCTAATGCTAAAACACTCCGTTCTCCATTTTCCGCTGTATTCTGGAGGCATTGCGTATTGAGTGACGGGACTCAACGCTGCGCTTTGCCCCTACACCAAAGTGAAGAAATGAACATATAAAATATTTCATTTCCTCGAGCGGAAATCCAACCCACAACCTATCGCGTTTACAGTTACACAGTATCTACCACTGCACTACAACTGGCCTCATATAATATTATATTAACCATACAACAAACTTAACTTTATTTGAAACTACAAAATCTTTGTACACATATGATCGAAATACGAAATTTAACATACTCCTAGAACTAAATTCAAGCAGAAAACCTCCTGAATTCCCGCTGCAAATGAATAGTAGACGTATCTCTCACTACAAGCATGTTGTAGAGAGATTGCTTTTCAAATTCATGTAACATTGCTGAAATCGCAATTTTAGTTGAACTAAATATGTTTGCAGTTCATTCGAGCAAGGAAAAGAGTAAAATCAAATGTAGGCACGTCAGTTATTACAATTTAGTATCCATTTTACATTGTTTTCGGGTTTAACTATAAAGAAATATACTTGTATTTACTAATAATCAATCAAAAATGAGTTTCACGCTGTATGTCGCACACAGCAGGGTAGGCAGAGGGAACCTAGTGTTAAGACACTCCGTTCCCCACTTTCTGCCGAATTCTGGAGGCTTTGCGTATTAAGTGGCAGGACTCAACGCCGCGCTCAACCTCGACACCAGAGCGAAGAAATGGAATTATAAATGTTAAGTAAATATTTCATCTCCTCGAGTGGGGATCAAACTTACAACCAGTCGCTTGTACAGTCACACCTCGTGCCGCTGCGCCACGACTGGCCTCAAACTTTTTTGTATTTACTAAGCTTTTATTTTTAGGGCCACAAGAGTGCGACTGTAAACACGACAGGTTATAGATTCGATTCCCATTCAATAAAATTAAATAATATATTTTTTCGATTTCTCGCCCTGGTAATGAGTCAAAGTGCCGCGTTAAGTTTCGCCACTCAATATGCAAAGCCTCCAGAATGCGGCGGGAAAGGGGGTACGGAAAATTTATTTCGCTCTTGTCTACGAAGCTCGTGATTGATTCCTGAAAATGTAGCAAACAGTGTAATATAAAGTGTCCTTACACTAGATTCCATATGCCCATGCTGCTATGCGGGGACAAGCGTGAACCTTTTTTCTATAATATTTTTAAGACATTTTTATTAAGTCGAGCTGTTAAACTAAGTAACTATAACTAACTAAGTAATAAAATCTAAATTAAATCATTATATATAGATTAGATGACCATACGATATGATGGTACCATCGAGCTGCTTCTTTAATGGAATTGGAAGATATCTGATGAAACCTTGGACTCCCTACTAATAAATATATACTCTTAATATATTCTGTTGTAAAAAGCGAATTTAAATTTTTTTACAATTACAAATGAATCAATTTATTTTGAAATAATTAAATGCGATGTAATTTTTAATAATAAACCATTCTTTTAATGTTATTTCTAAGCATTTACGTTTGTAATTTGCTATGTCGATTCCAATATGTTACAGACTATGTTAATTTGAACTGAATACAGAGTAACAACAAAAGGTGCAATTAATCAGGATTAAATAAATGATCTGTAAATATGCAATCATAAAATGCAAGTACATAAAATATCGCCTTCATAAAATATCTACATCGAACTGTATTTTTTATAGTCACTTGCTCATGTTATCTTAATATTTGTTCTTAACTTTTAATTGTTGATTAACATTAATCGTTAATGCTTTAGCCATAAGTTTTCATTCTTAATCCGTTATAATTAAATAAATCAGTTTCACGCTGTATCCCGCACGCTGCAGGTTAGGCAGAGGGAACCTAGTGTTGCGCTTGTCCTCGACACCAGTGGAAATATAAACTTAAGTAAATATTTCATCCATCACTCCTCGAGTGGGGATCGAACCCACAACCAGTCGGTTTTACAGTCACACTTTGTACCACTGCGCCACGACTGGCCTCAATCCTTAATCTGTTATGGTATTCATAAATCTGTAATCCAAAAGCTTTTATACGTTATTCATAATTTACAATCCACAATCTGTATATAATAATCGATAATCAACAATCAACGATTGACTGTCTGAATCAACAATCGATAACTAATAAGTGATGATCTATAATCGACTATTAATTACTGTCGATATTCAATAATAATAACGATAATCAAATTAAGGGCTAGTTCCTTTTTATTCATCATTTTTGTTTTTCTGTTCCAACTATAATTATGGACCAAGGAAACTCGTCTCATATTATTTTTAAACTGATGAACACCGATCTGCAATGGACTATATTACAAATCTAGATTGACAAATATGGATTTTTTTTTAATTAATTAGTTATTTTATTAAATATAAAAAATATATATTATGCACTACAATACACTGCAATAATGGGCTCAAAAATTAAACAAATTGATACATTAAATCTTGAAAAACTTTTTTTCATAATTGTGAGAAAGTGCAAGCACTACGTGGCTGTCTGAGAGGATGTCATCGGCGGCAAGGGCGCCCTCCGTGGGACTCGGGCCAAGGCTTGTGGCCGCAAACATAGCATTGAATTATTTCAATTTTACATTTTGTCGAAAAGTATAAGTCAAAATTATCTTGTTAATATAATACAGCGGAAGAGCTTATTTAATTGTCTGCTTGCTTGCTTTCAATTATTTTTGGTCAAAAAAAGTCTTACTGTGACTTATTTATAAAAGATAGATATATGGTGTCCAGGACTTTTTTTTAGAACTAATAAAATACAATATTTATGTCATACAATATACTGACATATATTTCGCTATTTTAGCTACGCACGCGCTTAAAGCAATTCGATGGTGTTCATTATTATTATTATTTCTAGCTATTAGTTTATTTAAGCCTAACATACGAAAAGTTTAGTACGAAGTTTTTTGGCCGCTTTATACGTGAAAAATGTGAATAAAAAAAACCGATATTCGGTCCACTCACACAACAATTCATAGAAACAAAAGATGACGGTATAAATAAGCTCCTTTGTTGCATAATAGCGTGTGCCAGACGGTAATTAAACCACCAGTGTTCCATCAAAGACGATTTCCCTATAATAACACAGTACAGCTTGTCTATAGCTGCTTATTTGGTAGTTCTAAATGTGAATTTTATATTTGAAATTATAGTGAAGAAGAAAGCCGAAACGTGTAGCTTGATTAAGGCTTACCCTGATTACGTATTTTTGTTGTTATATTATATTTTTATTTTAATATGTAATTGTCTCAAGCCCGTGTTGACACTGTGGTAATAAGTGTGTAAACAAAAAAGAGTGAGGGTTTAATTTCCATTTTGGGGAGTGCTCATGTTTAAATTATTTTATGTATCCCAATCTCATAACCCTAGAAACCAGGCGAAAAGTGGATAACACTTGCAAAAAATTTGCTAAAATTTAAAGTTTAGAAAATAAAATTCGTCTGAAATAATGTTACTTCTCATAATGTTAAGAAATGTTAATTCTAAAAATAAGCTATTCCATAGTACTTAATTGTATATTAAAATAATCACATGAAATAGCAATTAATACTTTCATAGAAAGCCACGCCATTATTATTCAAATTGCGGCAGTCGCTTATAAACCAGATTTCAATTTCTGCAAAATTATGACTTACCGCTAAGCTTAAGCTAATTTAAATATAGTATATTCAATACAAAACTAGAAAAAAAAACAAAGATTTATGGCTTTACTCTGTTATCCCACAGAAGCAGCAGTGTAGGCTAAAGAAGGTAGTCTTCAGATACTCTAGTCCCTATTTTCCAATATCGAGGCATAGTGTGTTACGGAATTTAACGCCGCGCTTTGTTTTGTTACCTTAGCGAGGAACTGACAATTCCTCATGTGGAAATCGATCTCACAACCCTGTGTTTACGTATACGTTGTATATTATATAGATATATAAGAAATTCTTCTTTTTCCATTTTACAATATTCAAAATAACAGCTTTAAGCTAGTTAATCTAGTGAATACGCCTTCAGCATGTTAACATGTATGTATGGGTATGTATATATATATTACATTGACTTGGATCGTTTTTTATTTCCACAATATTACTGTAGACTATTTGCATTTTGGCTTCATCTATTGGCACGCTTACTACTTATAAAGTTCAACCGTATTTTTTTCTTATATTGCAGAGATCTTGAGTGGTTTTTTTTTTAGTTCTAGATTGTTAAAAAAGTTTTTACATAAGTTTTAATATATATTTTAGTTATAATTTTGTTTTAATGTAAGAGAAGTGCGAAATATTTAATGCGTCATTTAAAACGTTTCTTTTTTTGAAGTTTCACACCAAAACCGAACATGGAAACTAAGTTTTAGTTCACTCCGTTCCCATTAAGACACTTCCGTTCCTCATTTTCTGCCGAGTTCTTTAGACACAAATAATATAAACTGTAAGTTATATACTGTTGCTTAAGTAAGCATATAATATTAATAAAATTTATTGTTTGAATATTATACTTCTATTTCTCACATTAAGGTTTACGTGCCTATAAAATTTTACGTGACTCCTATAGGTTTCCTATCCAAAATCATAATATTTGTACTTCTACATCTGGGACCCTTTTTCTATAAAATGGGGTGCAAAAATCAGTTTCATCTCGTTAATCTAGCGCAGATGT
Organism: Heliconius erato x Heliconius himera; assembly: GCA_013421005.1. NCBI lineage: Eukaryota > Metazoa > Arthropoda > Insecta > Lepidoptera > Nymphalidae > Heliconius > Heliconius erato x Heliconius himera. Next base: position 9,383 of record JAATLQ010033850.1, on the reverse strand, counting down.
GACATTCGCTGTAATATTGTCGTACACTACTACGTAATAGAAGACATATTTCAAAGTAACTATTAACACGTACTCACTTGAGGAATAATGGATGCTGCGTGAAACTTCTTATATATATATTTAATATATAAACCTTATATTATGATGTCTTACAACATATTTTGCAAAAAAATGTTCATATATTTTGTATTGTATTAAAATAAGTACTGGAATTTCATGTAAATTTCTACAAAATAATTTGAACCAGTCTCTTTCAATTCAAGATTAAATCTTATATATTTTTTAATACTATTTATGTTAACGTATGTGTAATCCATACCTATATTATAAATTCGAAAGTAACTTTCTGTCTGTCTGTCTGTCTGTCTGTCTGTGCCGCAATCAGGGCCAAACCGCTAATTCAATTGTAATAAAATACTCATACAGAGATACTTAAGGGTCTTCGGATGAACACAGGGTACTTTTTTTTCTCATATTTGTAATATTGTCGATATATACTAATATATTAAAATATTTTTCAACTTGACAGGCAATTTATTCCGCCATGTTAATAACAACCGAACGTTGCTAAGCAACGGTTTGCAAAGTTTATTTGTTGGTATAAGCAAACGTCACCCAAAATGAGCTTGCTTAACGCATACATGGCGTGCGCCGACTCAACCTTATGAGATACATAAAAATAATGTTTTACTAAAATATGGTCCTTTAATAATGTTTAAAAAAGTCCGCGATACACATACCATATTTATCTCTGAAGCTTGAGCAAAGTAACAAAGTAACAACAAGTAACCATTTTAATTAATTTACTTTATAATTATCGGGTTTTTGTTGTATGTATTTTCTATAATAATGATCCTTATGAAAATGAATATAATAGTCACTTTTTGCATTTCATCTAGATTGAAATTATAGTTCACTGTATAACATTCTAATAAATAATTAAGGAGATGTCACTGATTCGAAATAACCTAGCATACGAGCGGCATAGTATGACCGACGCGAACGGGCAGATGACTTTGACGGTTTTGTAAATTTTCATACATTTTCGAACTACTGTTAATTTTTATGTTAATTTTTATATTATTTGCTGTTTATAATTAATTTATACTTTTCTTTGGTTCTTCGCTTATTCGAGGAGCAGATTAGTTAGATTTTCATAAATTTCTTGGTGTGGTGTAAGTTGCGGCCCTGCGCGGCATCGGTGTAATATTATTTACGTATTAAGGAGAGAATTGTTGGTTATTTCATCTTGGTTGGATGGTTATCTATACCGTTGTTATACACTTAATAAATTATGGTTTTAGTTTTCTGGGATTTTATTTGATATTGCTCGCAAAACTTATCATATTTAGTGTAGAAAGGACTTTAGTTATTTCATATAGTATCTATGTACGTGCGCAAGGAAAAGGAGTAAAAAGATTTTTCCCGGGTAAATCAGTAAAATCGATCACTGAAAGTCCAATAAAACTTAGTTCAGTTATTCTGGATATTAGCTCGGGGAAATAGACAGAAAGAGATAAAATTATTAATAATGTAGCTGGTTTTGTTTAGTTTTTTTATTAATATTTTACTATGGTTACGTTTACTTATATTTTTTTTATTTAAATTAGTTACATATTTTCACAAACAATTTCCTAAATATATCTATAAGCATTCGTAAAGTTTAAGCGGGCGAAGCCGCGTCCGGGTCCGCTAGTTGAATATATATATGTAAATGCATATGTATATGACAATATTGCAAAAATTTTATTTTTTTAAATGCACATTGACAGAACTGACATTGACTTCAGAACTAAAGAATATTTCGGGTCTCAATAACATATCAGTAACCACACCAGATTATAAAAAATTAAACCCTTCACAATAAAAAAAATATAATAATATCACCCTTAAAAATATCCTAAAAAGGCACAATATTTTCATTTTATCGTTAAATAAATCAAAATCTATTTTATATCACTTTGTGGTGTAATCTATATAAACACAGTCTAGGGGGAGGCTTTTAGGGTGCGTGTGCTTACATAATAACCGTTGAATTGTGAAAGTGGAGATTGTCATCTACCCTCATATTTTAAAACACTTCTTCATTTAAATATAAATGGAGTGTGTTTCTGATAAAATTTTAATTTGTTAAATGTACAGGCAGCAGATGACGTGATAAAAATCTGAGACCATCATGCCACTGTGTAACGTTTGATAGTAAACATCGCGATTGTGGGTTCGACCACACTCACAGAAACGATTATAATTATTTGTAAATTAGCTTCACGCTGTATCCCGCACACAGCAGGGTAGGCAAAGGGAACCTAGTGTTAAGACACTCCGTTCCCCACTTTCTGCCGGATTCTGGAGGCATTGCGTGAGTGAGTGGCAGAACTCAACGCCGCGCTTTGCCTCGACACCAGAGCGAAAAATGGAAATATATATTTAAGGAAATATTTCATCTCCTCGAGTGGGGATCGAACCCACAACCAGTCGGTTTTATAGTCACACTTTGTGCCACTGCGCCACGACTGGCCTCAATTATTTGTATTATTTCCATTTGCTTGCTTTGTAAAGATAAAGCATAGCGTTCCACTGCTCAGCATGCAATCTAAAAGCAAAAAAATAAATATTAAATATTTCAAAAAAAATACTTATAAATGAAAAAAAATATTAACTTACCTACTTATATTTATAGAAAATCACTCAAATTTGATATTTAATTATTCTCAAAAACACTCGATGTCCGTAAAGTTTTGAAATTTATCCACTTCTACTAATCGATGTTTAGGCGAGATGAATAGAAAGTTAGCTTAAAAGGGCTGATTTGTAACATTAAAGTCATCAAGTAATAACAAATTGTAAGAGGAAATTTTGATAATTATCCCTAACGACTGAACTTTATAAATATTTGCTTAAGATATTATCAAATGTAATAATTGTTATTTGTGGTAATAGATATTGAAATTTAGTATACGATATGTAGGTTATAGTATATATAGTTTATAATTTCATATGTTTGTCATATTAAATTTTTTATCACTTTTACTGAGGAATTCTTATATTACATTAATTTAATGCTCTAATTAATATCAAAGAACGAGTTGTCAAGGTTGTCCCTTTTTATGAGGAGAGCCTACGTTAAAGTAACGGGGAAAGGCTGAAAAAACTTATACCAGAGTAGCCAGAGAGAACCCGGTGTCAAGACACTCTGTTATGCACTTCTCGCCTGAATTTGATTGCATTTTGAGGGACGGGAATCAGTGCTGCGCTTGGCTTTTTCAAGAACGGAGAAACGAAAATAATTTAAATCTCTGAGTTGGAATTGAACCCACAACCATGTTAGGAACAGTCAAAGCCTATCCCAATATCATGTTCCATGATAGTACTTAATGAATATAAAAAAACTTAATAATAATTTTAAATTTTAATTGCGTATATTCTGGCATAGTATCAACATCAGTGAAACGTAAAGAATTGTCCACCCGAAGGAAAGCGTGGTATTAAATTAAGTTTATATTAAACTCGGTCCGGCGCACCGATTTGACGGGAAATTTCTGCAACAGTTATTTTCATTAATCTTGTAATTCGATTATTCGATACGTGACAACTTTCAATTGTAGTTCCTTTATAAAATATAAACCTAGTATTGTGTATTGAAATAGGTTGTTTTTAATTTGGATCTAATGATAAGTCAAACCGACTTTTCCTTCTACATCATCATTTTTTTTGCTGATGATGATGATACGCTGTATTTCGCTTATAGCAGTATCCTGCCTATCGGCAGAGAGAAACTGGTAAATTTATGTTAAGACACTCCGTTTCCGTTAAAATACTTCTGTTCCCCACTTTCTTCTGAATTCTGAAGACATTGCATTTTATGTGGCGGAACTCAATACTACGCTTTGCTCCGTTACTCTGGTAAATGAAAAGATTAAATATTTCATTTCCACGAGTGGAAATCGAATGAACAACCAGTCGCGCCACCACTGGTCTCAAATGATACATTATCATCATAAAAATTTTACATCATAAAAAAATAATACAAATTTAAATCTCTACATATAATAAAAGGATAGAAAAGTCAATTCTGTACATGAAAGATATTAAAAAAATAAAAATTAGGTCTGTTTATATGTCGATTATAGAACCTAAAAAACCACTAAACAGAATTCTTGTCTGTCTGTCTGTCTGTCTGTCTGTCTGTCTGTCTGTCTGTCTGTCTGTTTGTTTGTCAATCACGCAAAAACTACTGGACAGAAATTGATGAATTTTTGCATGGTATTAGCTTATGGTCTCAAGGTACATTTTTTTTGGGTTTTATTCCGAATTTCATTATAGTTTTATTTAAAAAAAATAAAAACTGAAAAATGTAAATTACTTAAAATACCGATAACTACTGTATGAAATTAATTTATTTTTTGCATGGTAATAGTTCAAAGCCTAATGCAACTTATAGAATAGTTTTTATCATAGAGTACAAAGAAATTTTACCAGAAAAAATAACATAATTATATTTTTTTATAAAAAAAATCGACTTCTTCAATTTCAATCGGATTTTATACTCTGAACTTAACCAAACTTTCACCAAACTACCCTTTATGTGTACCCTTTCTAATAAAAAAAGAATCATTAAAATCGGTTGAGATGATATTGAGATATTAGTCCATTTGTCGTGCACATACATAATGTAAATTTGAGATTTATATGATTTTTTCATAGATACCATTGTCGAAAATGAACTAAATTAAAATAAGACTATACGGGACGCACTAGCTTCCAAATAAAAAAAGAATCATCAAAATCGGTTCACACAGTCAAAAGTTCTGAGGTAACAAGGATAAAAAATACAGTCGAATTGATGACCTCCTCTTTTAAGAAGTCGGTTAATAGAAATTTGACATAATTAAATTACGAGTATTGTATTTAACCACAATTTAAAAGAAGAAAGTAAATTGATGCCGTTCGTGGCACAGGGGCACAAAGCATAAACTGGTTGTGGATTCTATTCCCACTTGAGGAAATTAAATATTTATTTAAATGTATATTTCCATTTCATCGCTCTGGTGTCGAGGCAAAGTGCGGCGTTGAGTTTCACTACTCAGCACGCAATGCCTACAGAATTCTGCGGAAAGAAGGAAACAGGAAGTAGTGTCTTAACACTAGGTTCCCTCTGCCTACCCTGCTGCGTGCGGGATACAGCGTGAAGCTGAAAAAAGCTAGCTTAATAGTTGTTTAGTCTACCATAATTATTGTTTTAATCGTTAACGTTGGTGACATTAACAAAAATAATAAAGTAGGTATATTTTTCGGGACTAGCTCAAATGGCGATATCTGCAATAAAAAGTACAGTAATACCCCGACTTACGCTACCCCGTTTTACGCGAATTCGGAAATACGCGGTTTTTCATTTTGATAGCCGCGCATCGGCTCTCTCGCTCTGCCCACTCAGTGTTCAGTTTGCGACAGGCTTAAACATGTTCCGCGTGAAATTGTTTTACGTGCACAGTGCGTTTTACTTATAATCTTTAATTATGTCGTCTAACGCCCAATATTAATAATCTATCTCCTACGTCAATCTTCGATTGTTCCATATGTCTATCCAATCTAGAGATAGGATAGATGTATGGAACAATCGAAGATTGACGTAGGAGATAGATTATTAATATTGGGCGTAAAAGAACGAAAAATGTCATTTGAGCATAACAAGAAAAGAAAAACACTGTCTTTGGAGTGTAAACTAAATATAATTAAAGACTGAAGTAAAAATGAAAATTTGTAAAAAAACATTGTTAGAATATATGAAGCCCACGACATCAAATATAACTCCGGTTTAGGTTACTTTATTTATAACAATGTAATTTTTTTTATTATCCTACACTTTATTAAACATTCTTCTAAATTATGTTTTTTTTTAAACTCTGGTCCTGATTAAAGAAACTTTATATGCAAATTTAACTCCGACTTACACGGCATTCGCTCGGTCCCACCTACCGCGAAAGTCCGGGGTACTGTATATGTATTTGGAAAGTAGATTCTGATTGTGAGTTCATAGTTTATAAAACTTTGTATTGTGTTTAGATGACGTGGTGATGTGAATACATTTTAATCGTTATCGTTATATATACGTTGCATTCATTTACAGTAGATATATTTCTCAAGAGAACTTTCTCAAGACTTTATATATAAAAAATACATTAAATAATCATGTTAAAGTCAAAGTATCAAATATATTAATGTCATCTGTTAAAATAGTGTGAAGCTGATTAAACTTAATGTTATAATCAAAACAAATGAGTATGAAAAAATGCAATATAATTGAAAAAATAAAAAAGTTATTTTTTCAAACAAAATAAATAATAAGATTATCGTTGTAAAATAAAATCGAATCGTCGAGAACGACGCACGCACACATAAACCTATCAAAGGGAAACCGCCGCATACGCCTCATACCGAAATCGAGTCGTAGATATTGGCGGCAAAGTTCAAAGTTCTAAAGATTTTAGTAGTATTTGTGTAGTAGTATGTGTTTACGTTATTGGTATCTATACGTAACCGCGTCACACGAAGTATAGATATGAATAAACATCGTGAAATGAAAAAAAATCCTACGTCTTCACTGTTGATGTATCTTGCTTAATTTCTTTAGATATGGGTTTAAAATATTTTACCCTATATGCTGTTTCCGTAAATGGAGCGCTGACGCTTCTCTTCTCTTCTTTGTTAAAGGCCGTCGCTGCACAGGGGCACAAAGTTGTGACTGTAACGCGACTGTTGTGGTCCGATCCCCACTTGGAGGATTGAATTATAATTTAATAATATTTTCATTTTGTTTATTAATATTTTCACTTCGCACATCAGTCACACATTATACGCAATATCTTAACACTAAGTTCCCTGTGCCTATCCTGCTAAAGGCGGGATAAAGCGTGGATCTGGTTTTAACTTTCTCATAAAAAATCTTCATTGCGCTGCAAACATACATAATAGGTATATCAAAACACAAACATAATTGAGTGTGTTAAGTAAATAATTCTGTGGTATAAGCGGGCGAAGCCGCGAGCGGGTCGCTAGTAAACAATAATAATTTAAATAAAAAGCTTTCACTATCCATTTACAGCTTAAAAGCCTGTGTGCGCCTGTTTCGCATCTGTTAAGCACAGATAATCACCAGCATCGTGTATTGTCTACGAGAACAATCGCGTATTTATCGAGATTGTTTGTTGAACGAACGCGGCCAAATTCATTATTCAATACATTTTCAAGCTGATACAAGTAACTTCCTAAACTCCTTTAGATAGAGTCTGTAATAGCTTAAAGTTTAAAGCTAATCGATTTAATAAATTTTATTTAATAAAGCTGGATTTTGTATAAAACCCTATCTAAGTGGCTATATAAGAGGCAATATTCATGTTTTGATTGTAGATCTTTAGTTGTTCTATATCTATTTTATTTTATCATTGTCGTTGGTATGGAAGTGATAATTTATTTTGCATCGTTTATAAATTGGCAATATAAACTTTCTCGATGAATCATAATTTCAATTTCAATTTCATCATTTTACAAATATGCATGAAATATTGAAATACTGCAATGGAAACAGAAATATGAATACTTATTTAGAAAACGTATAAAAATCTGAACGATACGAACGGATTCGAACTCGCGCCTCCTGGAAACCGACCAGGCGCTCTGAACATTCTGCACGTATGGCTTAGTGAGTTTATTTTTATAGTTTCCGTCTAGAAAGATGGTTTTATAAATGTAAAAAAAAAGATAATAAGTGTCTTTAAGCCTAAAATATTATAGTTAGAACTTTGGCGTAGTAACACTAAATTTGACGTTGAAATATTTTTTCACGTAGAAAGTGGCGAGTACAGTGAAGCTTCCCTAAATCCTTTCTGCTTTTACGTTAAAATAAAAAAATAGCTTTAGTCACAAATGTTGTAAAAACCATAGTTTGTTATATAAGTATTCCTTTCACACGTATCCCATGAATTGTACAAGAGAAGTGAGCGACCTATTTCCCACATATTGTCCTTTATTGTTAGCTAAGAGGAAAACATGCTTCAAGTTGACCATTAGCGTGTTTCCGTCTAAAAATATATAAGTTTTATGCGTTGTGTTTAAGTGTTTGTTTATTTTGTTGCAATTACTATCGAGTATAAGAGTGAGAAACTCTACTTTCTATATCTAGAGTCCAAGATATCCTGTTTTCTAATTTCCGGTTTAACAAATTAGGTGGGACACTTCCCTCTTTCTTAACTTAGTTATATATATTTTATAAATAAATAAATAAATCAGCTTCTCGCTGTATCCCGCGCACAGCAGGGTAGGCAGAGGGAATCTAGTGATAAGACACTTCGTTCTCCACTTTCTGCCGAATTCTGGAAGCATTCCGTGTTGAGCGGCAGAACGTAACGCCGCGCTTAGCCTCGACACCAGAGCGAAGAAATGGAAATATAAATTTCTTCTCATCGAGTGGGGATCGAACCCACAACCAGTCGGTTTTTCAGTCACACTTCGTGCCGCTGCGCCACGACTGGCCTCTTTATATATTATAATATATAATATTTAACTAAATCAAGGATTTTAGCTTTAAATTAAATATATATACAGATCTTTCTGCAATACGCCAGACGTAACAAAAGTTATAATTAATGATACTATGGATAGCTAAAAGCTAAAGAAAACTTGAAATTGAGAGATGATACTTTATTAGTTTAAAACTAAATATTAAAAGTGTCGATTCAACATATTAATTAAAAGATATACTGGATAAGCTTATTAGCGTAGTAGTTTGTGGAGGCTATTTAAGTTATATGATATTATTTTATTACAGCAAATTTATATTTTTATTCCTTTGAGTTTCGCTACTCAAAACGTAATGGCTCGAGAATTCGGCGGAAAATAGGGAACGGAGTGTCTGAACACTAGGTTAAATCTGCCTACCTTGATGTGTGCGGGATGCAGTCTAAAGGCTATTTTTAGAGAACTTGAGGTCATCGTGGTTCATAAGCACAAGCGTGCGGCTTTGAAGGCGGCGGTTATGGGTTCGATTGCCACTCGGGAGAATGAAATATTTAATATTTTGTTGCCTGATAACGAGGCAAAGAACGTCGTTGAGTTCTTCAACGTAACACGCAATACTTGGAAAATTTGGCGAAAAATGGGAAACGTATTTACGTTACGTCTTTTTTTTTTTTTTAATCTTATTTATTTTATAAGTCATACATCAAGTGATTAAGTCGACTTAAAATTAATAACAAAACTACTTATACTGTAGGTGTTACGTTAACAATTAGGATTACTACTTATTGATTATTTTTATAATATTCAGATCTAAGATACAATGAGTCTATAATGAAACTTACAAATCTACCACTGTGTTCGGCGGTGAA
>JAATLQ010033849.1:0-19666 GCA_013421005.1 Heliconius erato x Heliconius himera | reverse complement strand
AGATAGAATACATATAACTGATTATTGAAAAAACATATTTTTACATATAAAAACACAGTTTTTACAATTCTGCAGCATAGTTTATTTCAATTTTAAATTTGTAGTTTTAATCAAATATTTTAATTCACAACTCTCCAAATTGCTCTTGGCAACCATTGGACATTTTCATTTAACACTATAAAACTATATATTATATTTTTATATATGTCGGTATATAGGTATAACGCTCGTTATATTTCGATACAATATAAGAAACATTATTATAACGAACTATAACAACCGTGGTGCAGGGGCACAAAGTGTGACTGTAAAATCGACTGATGATCATCTCGACCTGAAGGAGATATTTATTTAAATTTATATTTCCATTTTTTCGCTCTCGTGTCGAGGCAAAGCGCGGCGTTGAGTTCCGTCACTCAACACGCAATGCCTCCAGAATTCGGCGGAAAGTGGGGAACGGAATGTCTTAACACAGTTTTTTATAAGTTGTCTTATTAGGGGTAATTATTAACCACTGATCAACGCTTGCATAAAAGATTCAGACTTTTCATCCTTATGAGACGTACCTATATATATGTATATAAAAAAAAGACAAAAACAAGACAAACATTCATACTTATTCCTCCATATATATATACATATAAATATCCCATGACTTTTGTTTCAAGGCCATCGACCTTGCCTTACCCCTCGACAAACGAAAAAGCTGAACAACAAAACATATGGGAGTGTTCTATACACTTCAACATATGAGAAAATCATTTGGGGGGAGGAGGGGGGAGAAGTTATTACCACATCACTCTTAAAGCATCGATATAAAGTTGAAAATTTACAAGTACTTTTGGGCGCGACTGCTGTTGCGTTGCAATGCCTTTTGTCTGTATGTACCTTTGTTTCAGAAAAAGGCCTGCATTATGTGTAGGGATGACAGGAATATTTTAGTGTTTTCAATAGACTATTTACGTCGATCAATGAGCTGGTATTGTTATCGCTCGCGCTGCACGCTGGCAATGGAGTGGATCATACATTAACTAGGCGTACGCATTAAAGTTATGACAGTCAAGTGAATTGTTCTTTTTTTATTTTTGGGTGGCTAAATGTCGTATTATGTTACCATAATGGTAACTTTATAAAATGGTACTTATATTTTTTTTTTCAACTTCGTGCTGTGTCTCGCATACAGCAGGGTAGGCAGAGGGAACGTAGTGTTAAGACACTCTATTCCTCACTTTCCCCTGAATTTTTCGAGGCATTGCGTGTTGAGTGGCGGAACTCATCACCGGGCTTTTGCCTTGGTGCCAGAAGAAAAGAATGAGAATTTATTTCCTCAAGTGGGGATCGAGGCCACAATCGTCGCGTTACAGTCACAAGCCTGTGCCCCTGTGCCATGAATGGCCTCAGAGTTTTTCATTGCCAGTGATACATTCTGTTCCCATTAAGATACTTGTGTATCCGATTTTCCTTCCATATCTATCTTCCCATATGTCGACTGGGTTATTATATTCCAATAGTTTGCACTTCTTTACCCTGGTAAAATAGATCGCAGCATTTGATAACCAACGTGCAATGGAGAAAAGTGCTGAACTGAGTTTCTCAACACTAAGTCCCCTCTTCCAATCCTGATATATACCGAGAAAAGCTTGAAGCTGCTGTATAAATGAAATAATCAATACTTGAGGCCATCGTGGCGCAATGACATAGCGTGTGTCTGTAACTGCGACGATTGTAGGTTCAATTCCCACTCGAGGGAATAAATTATTTAATATTTTCATTGTTTCGCGTTCTAGTAACAATATAAAATGCGGCGCGACGTTCAGTTTCGCTACTTAACACGCAATATCTTTTAAATATAGCGAAAAATGGTATACGGAGTGTCCTAAAACTAGATTACCTCTGCCTACCCTGCTATATGCGGGATACAGCGTGAAACTAAAAGAGAATTAACACTTTATAGCCATATTCACCGATTAGCTACAATAACGTACGTGCCATCACAAATAACTGTTTACAGAGCTCTACCAACTGGTCCAGTTTTTACCCGGCATCCTGTCACCTAATGAGATGCAGCTTCCTCCGTCTTTGTGACGGCGCTCTGTATTGATCGTCGTTGTTTGTATTCCTGCATCCATTGCCCGTTATCACGCTAGCTTGGTACGTTAGAACGGTTTAATTTTGTTCATTTAACGACACTATTTGTATAATATAAGGGTTTTATTCTTATTATTATTTACAGTATTTTTTATCTTGATTGTCGTAACTGTGAAGCGCGGTAGATTGGAGGTTTGAGTCCCACTCGAGGAGATGAAATAAGAAATATTTTATATTTTCATTTTTTCGCTCCGGTAACGAGGCAAAGCACGGCTATGACTCCGTCACGGAAAGTGAAAACGAAGGGTTTTAACGCTGTGCTTACCATTCTGTGCGGGATACAGCGTGAAGCTAAAAACAGGCTTACGTAAAAAATGCTATAGAATATTTCAAAAAGCGTTTTAAAGCTATAGTAACTTCGAAAGCACTGAGTTAAAAAACAATAATCTTTTAAATTAAATTATTGTTTTCCAGGTAAAAATCCGAATCCACAACCGTCATACGCAGACAGTTCAATCATAACTTTTAACTAACCTCAAATAAAAATAATTTTAAACATCAACACCATCAATTGACAAATAAGCTCTACTTTAAGTTGGAAGATTTTTATACATTTTCTAAAATCTATTTCTCTTAGCCAAGAATAAAATAACACTTTAAAATGTCAAAAATATGAAATAAAATTGACACATCACCAACCAAGACGTACAAGTTATCACAGAAAACATACACCGATCCTTCTAAACCAATAAAAGTGGCAACTGCAAAGCGAGCGGGAACGAGGACCACTTGAAACAAATTGTTGGAAGGATAGCAAACGGTTTATGGGCGAGGGATAGATTCCAATGTTTGTGGGGATTTTCAGATATTCTCTAACGATTTAGCATTCAATTGGTTCGCATTTTCCTTTTGGGTAAATGCCTTTGAAGTGAAATTTTCAATTTCATACGCTGTGTTGGTATTATTTGCTTATTATGTGCGATATTAAAACAGAATTTAGAGTTATATAGCCATATCGACATGTCGTTAACAAAGTAATAAGCACGTTTTATTGAGCACTAAAAAGTACAAAAATAAACATACCCAGAGCTATAAATTATATGTGAATAAGCTAACTAGAAACTTTTGAAGAGTTCCACTGTTCAGTCAGTCTTGGCTCTATCATCAAACCAGCTCGATGATACCATATTATTGTATTGTCACATAAGATAAGTATACATACGTTCCAAGTTTCATGATTACAAGTCGACGTAAGAAAAGTGTGTTATTAAAAACTGTAATGCAAGTACATGATCTATTATCGATAAGTACCTACTGAAAATGCGTTGAATAAAAGTAGTGTTCCATATCTACGTTCTACGTTCTAGAAGTAATTTTCTTACAACTTTCACAATTTCTAATATAAAAAAATCACAATGTGGTCTCTTCTAGTCTAGTATCTTTCTTTTTTTTCTTATCAATGTTTTATCTAGCATAACTGACAATTATAATCGTTTACAGCTGCATCGAGCATCTCACTTTTTATTTCCAAGAAAGGAATACCAACATTGACGTTTGATGTCTATCTCTTCTCTATCATTCTTAAGATTTTTAAATTTCAATAAAAATCAGCTCAGAGCCTGTAGTAATGGCGTTTCGAGGTTGAAGTGTTAGAATAAAAATCCTAACCCAATTTATTTAAAAGAACAAGACGATTTTTCCTCAAATTTTAAAGTAAATTATATTTACTAAATACACATTAAATTTTAATGTATTTTTTGTATTATTAACTTATTATAACTAATCAATATAAACCTATTATATATATTGGAAACAAAATATTTAGCGTCGAATATTTCACAGTCCCATATCCTCCTCCTTTCTATATGTTAAAAAATAAATCAGCTTCACATTGTATCCCGCACACAGCAGGGTAGTCAGAGGGAACCTAGTGTTAAGACACTCCGTTCCCCACTTTCTGCCGAATTCTGGAGGCATTGCATGTTGAGTGGCAGAACTCATCGCGGCGCTTTGCCTCGACACCAGAGCGAAGAAATGGAAATATAAATTTAAGTAAATATTTAATCTCCTCGAGTGGGGATCGAACCCACAACCAGTCGATTTACAGTCACACTTTGTGCCCCTGCGCCACGGCTGGCCTCAATTGTTGTGTTTCTATATGTTAATAACTAAAATTACATATCAAATTATGTTATTTGTCTAAAATATACATAATGATGATTATTTGTTTTAATATTTAATGACTATCCATAGCAACCGTCAATCATAACTGTTCCCCCATTGTTGATGATATCACGAGTAGAAAGTTACAATTTGCTTTGTCGCTACGAAATGATGGCGTTGTACTGAATCCAGTCTGATAATAAACTTTACCGATTCACGCTGTATTCCGCATTTAGATAGACTAGGTCTAGATAGATAGAATCTAGTGTACAAACACTCCGTTCTCCAAGCACCGATCTATTTTCGAGACGTCACATGAGTTTCAGATTGTCACATCATACTTTGCCTTGCTAGAACGGGGAAATCAAAAACTTCCATTTCCTCAGTTTACAGTCAGAAGCTCTCAGAAGTTCTTCAACTTCAATAATACATTTATTGTCTAAACACCATTTCGTGGTAATATTTTTGAAAGTTAATAAATTAACTTAAAACAATCTTCTTGACAGACTTGTCGCTAATACCGTTACAAAGAAAACTAGTACGGATGTGAAGGCAATCATAATAATTTTAGTAAGTATTAGATATTTCCTTTCTCAAATAACTATTTTTATTTAATTTTTTTGTGAGATCTAAAATAGTTTTTATTTCATAAATATTAACGTTAGCTATTTATTGGATTGTTCGTGTTTACTACATTACTAAAGTAGCTAATCACGTGTTCTACTTCCACTTTCACTTCCCTACACTCTCCAACGAAATCACCTTCAGCGTTGAACGCTGCGTAGTTCCGGCAGTGCCTTGTAAGTTAATCAACAACGGAAGACTTTTTTGTATTATACTGTTAAAATGTAATAAAACATTTTTTTTTTTCGACATTTACATACAATAACTTTTAAGTAAAACATTTACATTAAATAATATTTTAAAAAAAAGGTAAAAAAAGGTTTAAAATCATTTGCGGTTTTTGTACTTCATCATCATAATACATGTTTTTAAAATTATATGAAATAAAAATAAAACGTAAAACATACGTGACTTAGTTTTTAACGTGGAGTTTTGTATGGGAAACGAAATGTATACAGTAATCGTTATGCTGTTGTACGTAGTAGCTAGGTACCTATTACTCTCATATTTACAATATATGGTATAACATATTTTGTAAATATGAGAGTGGATTTAATTTTGCCTAAAGCCGTTTATGCATGGAGAAAGCCCTTTTATAGTGTTTTTTTTATTACTAAACTATTTATTTTTTTATTACTAAAAATACATAATACTAACAGAAATTTGCTAAAGTAAATTATACATTATTTAACCTTAAACTTATATAACCATTTAGCTTCGTCTATAGTAAAAACAAAAAACTAAGTTTGCACATAAAACATTTATTTTTACTTATAGTAAATATAATTGTATTTAAAATTTATATCAGTTTATTCTATGTAAACATCCGTATGGAAGATATACAATTCAATAAAAAAAAGTTAGGTTCATTGAATCTATTCTTTATAAAAATAAAAAATAGAACAGATAGATAGATAAAAGATTTCCATACTTTTACTCCTGAAGTGTAAACAATTGGTAGTTTCCTTTGAGCATCCTGAGCACACCTTACAGCGGAACAAATTCTGTCGACGTATACAGTGTTCGCTATTTATAGGACGTTATTCTACGTAACATCCGCATTGAAGGATAATGACCGTGAAATGAGTGATGTTGAGCACATCATGTATTTAAGAGATGGTGGAAGTAAGAAATTATAGAAATAAATATCATATAAGATTATGCAACTCTTTCTTTATTTAATTGTAAAGTAACTTTCCAGTCCTGATTTTAGGGTTCCGTATCTTTTAAGGAAAAAAGGAACCCTTATAAAATCATTTTGTGGTCCGTCCGTTGAAATTCAAACCATATACTGAGATCTATGGTCCCATGATTTACTGAAAACATTTACACTACATTTACTTAAAAAAACGATATGGCCGTTTATATCGCAAAAAAGGCGAACTTTGGCACTATAAATGGAATCAAAATTAATAGGGTACTTCCGGTTGACCTAGACTTATGTAATATGGCAGCTAGCATCTACATATAGTACTAGTTTAGGAAAAAATCTGAAACCTATACATTTGCGGTTAAATCCTGAACCATAATAGCCTTAAAAGGAGGTGAAATTTGGTATTGAAGTCGCTAGTTTATGCGAGGTATCAGGAGGGCTCTAGCCTAAGCTTGAATTTCAGCAAAAACTATAGGTCTCGAACGTCGTTCGACAAAAATGTTTTATTGAATTGGTCGTAACTATTTTTCAATATAGATATAGATATTGTTTTCAAAGTGATATTATTATTAGAAAACGAAAGTAATGCAGATTAGTAAATTAATAATAATGTGGTTCAAGCGGGTGCCAGTATTAAATAATTACATCATACTTATTGGAAGTAAACACTTATCAGTGGTTAAGGAAAAAAAACTTTATGACTATAGTTCTAGGAAAGTACTGTCGAAACTAAATACAGCATATATTATTAATTTTAATAACATTTATAAAAAATGTATGACATCAATTCTATATATGCTCAAACAACTGTACGCAATGGTTAGGTATTCTTCCATTTCTACAACTATGTGTTTTGTAAGATCAATAATTTAAATACCTTAATATACGGCCTATAGGAATAATATGAAACTTCCAATATAAATAAAAGGGGAAAGTATTTTTTATTAGCACTAAATTTAAAACTTTCTAGTACTTAATCAGAAATCATACAAAGACGTTCAACCACATAGAAACCGCAGAATATACATACATTACCAATCCACTTTCTTGTGTAATTCTATCCTAGAAAGAACTAACGAGATTTCTTTAAATATAGTTTTTATCTTTTCAGTTCTCCCACAATTCTGTGTAGACAGAAGTTTAATTAAAGACACTTCGTTTTCTATTTATGTCCATAATAAGATCGTAGCAGTTCAAAAATATGAAATATATATTAAATGTCGTATAGGTACTAGTCGTAGCTCGTATTTTGTTTGCGTGCACTTTTTTTAGCTTCACGCTCAATCCTGCAAACGCAGAGTATAGAGACGAAACCTAGGAGCCTAATGTTAAAGCACTACGTTGCCATCAAGACACTTCCTTTCCCCAATTTCCTCCTAATTCTGAAGATATTGCGTTTTGATTGACGAAATTCAACTCGGGCTTGTCCTATAACAACTGGCCTCATTTGCGTAACTTGGAAGACGTAAAATGGAAAATTATTGTGTTCCTATTGCCTAATTTACCTATATGTTAGACCTTAACTTTCTATATCTAATAATTTCGACTGTATTGTCAGTTACACATAAAAATGGAAGATTTTTGTATTTAATATATAAAAGGTATAAATGAAACTTTCCCACAACCATCGCGTCCAACCAAAAAAACCACGATGGAGTCATTCATTCCATATATTTTAGCGAGTATGGAGACAAACGCTGATTCTTATTAACTTAGCTTCAATTAACAAGACACTATAAACGACCTTGTATTATTCAGTCAACTCATATATACTAAGCATAAGAAATATCTTAATTTATTATATTATTAATATATACTACTATTATTATTATTCGATCAAGAACTAAAAATAATGGCTATCGTCTATTTTAAGACCATTGAAAAATCGTTTGCTTCCTTTTCAACATCCTGTAGGTGCACCTGTTCGAGACGCAACTAATCTAATAACTGGTGGATGGTCGTCTTTTTTTTTGCGTTATAAATAAAAAAAAATCAGCTTCACGCTTTATCCCGCAGGGAAGGCAGAGGGAACCTAGTATTCACTCCGTTCCCCACTTTCCGCCGAGTTCTGGAGGGATTGTGTGTTGAGTAGCGGGACTCGACGTCGCGCTGTGCTTCGACATCAGAATTAAGAAATTATAATATAAGTTTAAGTAAATATTTCACTTCCTCGAGTGGGGATCGAACCCACAACCTGTCGCGTTTAGAGTCACATATTTGTACGCCACGACTGGCATCTGGACTGACTTATATTGAATTATTATGACCATGTTTAGGTTATCTAAATATTTGTATAATATAGTAACTACTTTTGTAATTTTACTAAGTAGTTATATTACTTATTAAACTTTTGTCTATAGAGAATCGAAAATTCAAACTTATGCTTTTATCTTGTTACGTTTGCGTTTTATCATACTACAAAAAAGATTGGGGAAACAATGATAATTCACTTTGTTCTTTGCTTACCACCAGTTTAAAGTAAAAAAAATAGAGAGTATTTAGAGTATAACTTATAAATTAAGCTGTATCTACTTGCCGTTGACATATTACAATCATGAAACTATTACGGAACCATCGGTGGTCAAGTTCGACTCGTCCTTGATCGGTTTTTTGACAGATGATCTATATTTTTTTTTATTGTTAAAAATAAAATAAATCAAATAAATCAGCTTTACGCTGTATCTCGCAGGGTAGGCAGAGGGAACCTAGTGTTAAGTTAAACACTCCGTTCCCACTTTCTGCCGAATTCTGGAGGCATTGCGTGATGAGTGGCAGAACTCAACGCCGCGCTTTGCCTCGACACCAGAGCGAATAAATGGAAATATAAATGTAAGTAAATATTTCATCTCCTCGAGTGGGGATCGAACCCACAACCAGTCAGTTTTACAGTCATACTTTGTGCCGCTGCGCCACGACTGGTCTCTTTTTAATTGTTAAGATTATAAAATACAAAAGGTTAGTTAGTGTATCTAACTTTTTTATAGCTATACTCAATTAAATAAGAAAATACAAAAAAATAAAATTATACAAATCATACAAAAATAGAAACTTGAAATACTGCATATAAAAACATATTAAAGTTATATAAAACAATATCAGTTAAACAATAGACGCTGCGGGTAAATGGTGGAAAGGAAAATCTTATATACGAAGATGCACGCGATGCTATAATCTCAAAATCGATTGCACTTTTGCTTATGACCTGACGTGTGCTGTGTGAATTTACTGAACACGGTATTGTAATATTTCATACTACCCATTAAGCTGAACAAGGTGTATTATTTACGTAAAAGTTTCACTTTTCGTATGGAGTTGCGGGACTCAACGCCGCGTACTAAATTCTCCATCTTCTTTGGAAATTAATGGTTATAGTCACCAAACAATATTTTTACTTATTAGTTTTTTTACAACGCCGTATGATTTACACCTAAATTACTCAGTAAGTAGTCGTAGAAGCATCACAATTTACCTGAAACAAAACAAATATGTCACATTAAATACGGCACATGAAATGAGGCAAATAATAAAATTCTACAATATAAAAAAAAATAATAAAATGTATCTTATATTCGTTCACCAAATTGACAAGTTAGTATAAATTTGGTCATAAAGTGTTTTCAAAATGTTTATATACGATAAAGTCAAATGTGCATAAAAGATACATTACTATAGTCAGTTTCACGCTGTACCCCGCCCACAGCAGGGTGGGCAGAAGGAACATAGTGTTCAGACACTCTGTTCTCCACTTTCCGCCAAATTTATCGACGCATTGTGTGTTGAGTGGTGGAAAATATAAACAATAATTCTCTCGATTGGGGATCGAACCCACAACCTTCACGTTACACCCTTGTGTCCGCGACGGCCTCTCTAATGAAAATATTCAATTAACAAAAACAGTTGCTAAACCTAATACAAAAAGTCACTCGTGATGCCGAACAAATGTTCAGGCGTGAATGCTATAGGTTTCTTTTCAAAAATTACCAACAAAATCGACATACATTTCTATATAATAGAAATGTTTGCATTTGAAAGTTTTTATAATAACGTATAAGTACGGATTATATTATACTAATGGTAATGTATGATATGTACAGATACCAAAACAAATTTTACCTAAGCTAATAAATATACTTGGTTGAAGCTGCCCACACTGTAAGGTTAATGAACAAGAGACAGACAAAAACTTGATATCACCATATAACGCAAAAAGCAATAAAATCCAAATTTGATCGACGCCCCCATTTTAGTATTATTTTTTTGCTAATTTTTTTATGTAAATGACTAAAATATATTAAGTAATTTAGCGATAAAAAGCAGTTTCGCGCACACCAGGATATGCAGAGGGAACCTAATGACGTTAAAGACAGTCCGCTCCTTATTTTCTGCTCAATTTTCATCGCAAAGACATCGGATATTGACTAGTTGAGTGGCCAAACTTAACGCAACGTTTTGTCATCAGAGAGGGAAAATAAAAATAATTTGAACATAATCAATGTTCCGAATGAAGATTGAACCCACAACCATAGCTTTTACGTTCAAACGGCGTGCATCACGATGGCCCCATTAGTGTAGAGTGTATTTAAACTCACAAAGACTATAAAATATATTAATTTAACTTATATAAACTAAGTAACTTCTACATATGAGATAATTAAATGCACTCCTGGTGCTTATACGACACAAAACGACGAGTAGGTACTTTAGTAAATTATAATTAATAAAGTCTATATCAGCGTTGGTTGGATCTAAAAGGAATATTATATCACAAGCGTCGCTGTCAACAGCACGCAACAGTTTTAAGCTACATCTACACAGGTATACCGAGTGCACTCAGTCCTAAATACGTCTATCAATGCCTATCTCAACTTAGCAATGCAAATTTCATTCATCTATGTTTAAGTATTTCCGATTTGATTACGTCGAGGACAGAAAAAGAAAACATAACCATGAATATACCTGAAATATAAAGCATGGAGCAAGGTAGCCTAGTGTTAAGACACTCCCCTTCACATTCCGCTAAATTCTGGGGGCATTCGTGTTTAGTGGCAGAACTCAATGCCGCGTTTTGCATCGATACCACAGCGAAGAAATAAAAAATAAATATTTATTTTCGTCGAGTGGGAATGGAACCTGTAACGCTTGTGCAACTACGCAACGACATGCCTTTAGGAAAAAAAATATGCGTTGTTGTACAATATCAACAATATATTTCCCACAGACTAAGTTTAGCTAAAATCTATTTCAGATTTTGACCTGAAAATTACATCATACAGATAAATACAATATTAATGATATTTATATGAATTTATAATGGAGAAGTGAGCGGTAAGAGAGGTATGGGGAGACCTCGGTTGAACTTCAAAAACAGTATCAAAGATACTGAAGGAAGATCACGTAAAAAGAATGAGGACCGTATATGAATAGGTTGCTGACGAGGCGAAAGAGGTATGTAGAGACCGTAGCGTTTGGAGCTCTCTCGCCCGCTAGCTTTTCTCTCTGATTAACCCGGGATACACAGTGAGTCTAAGTTAAGTATTTCAATAAACACTGAAAAGCTAACAGATTGAATTAAGTTTTACCTAAATATATAGATACTTGCTTGTAGTCCAGAAATTCGTTTATATGAACTATAGAAACTGGCCGAGGGGCCTTACATACCAAATCTATGTTTTCTACGCTGCGTAGTTTCAACGTGCGTTGTCACCAAGTAATAGAAGACGTAATTACAAAGATTTCTAATATCTTGATATATTACTATACCAAAAATCATGTGCTTTACTGTAAAACTTTAGGCCATACATTAAAACTAAAAGTATTGTATTGTCAAACATAAATCCTTACTTTTGGATCATCAAAGTATTCAACCGTGAAGGTTAGATGCGAGTGATCTAAATTTATAACGTTTTTCAAATACAGGAAGTCCTTCGAATTATGAACGCTTTATAAATGAACGACCATCTGCTTGGTAAAATAATATTTGAAAAAAATACATTTCTTATTTTGTAAATACAACCGGCTTAGGCGATAATAGAAAAGTGAAAAAATAATAGTCAAATGATTTTATTTTAGGTTTTTTTTTCATCTTCCTTGCGTGGCAGCCAGGATAAGCGGAAAGGAGCGGGAAGGAGGCCAAGACACTGCGTTCTCGACTTCCGCCGCTTCTCGATTTGAGGCGGTGCGGGATGAGTAGCGAAATTCCACGCGGCTTTTTACAAAAACAAGAAACTACATAATTATATTTAAAAATTATATTTTTTTAATAATTTGACTGAAATTTTATATTATTAGTATTTATTAAAATTTTCTATTTTATATGACATATAGTTTTTAAAATTTCCTGCACATTTGACTTGGCGAATTCAAATATTACTCTGTTCTCTTTTTTCTACGAGCCGACAACCGTGTATTTGTAAATAAAATTAAATCGTCACTCTCATGCATAAAATTAAATTTTTATTTTAAATACAAAAATAATTTAACCGGAATTTAAATCAACTATCATCGTTTAAAGTTGCCATAACGACGTATAAACTATGAATTGTAAGAAAAAAAAATGTTTTAAAACTTAACAAAACTTTCCTTAAACTCAGCTTAAACTAAAAGCTCTAGCGCCACGAGTTTGACTTCATAATTAATACCGTGCATCGACTGTAATGAGTTTACCAAAAGCTCTGTATATACGCCACGAAGTTAATTACGTTACTATGCCACTGTATATTGAAATTGGCATTTAGATGTGCAAAATTGAGTAGGGTCAGTCAATTTTGATGAACATTCTCTGCATATTTCGTTGTATTTTTATATGTGTTTATATATTTACACTATTTTTCGCACACAGCAAGGCTAGGCTAGTGTAACGTCACTCCGTTCCTCATTTTCATTCGCATTGAGTGGCAGAACTTAACGTCGTGCTTTACAAGAGATGAAAATAATTAATTTCCCCAAGTTAAATTTATTAAATAATTAACTTCCAACGGCGTACGACCGCTTCCCGTTTGTTTTTAATATTATTATATTGATCGTAACAATGATAAGAATAACGATTAGATAGGGATGGGATTTACTCATAGATAAATATTTTTATAGGGTTTTGCAAAAATAGACAACAACAAGCGTATAAAAATTTCGACGTAGCTTGATGAGAAAGTATGGCTTAGTAGTTAGAGCGCCTGGTCGGCTTCCAGGAGGCGCGGGTACAAGTCCCGCTACATTCAAACTCTTATACATTTCCTAAATAAGAATCTAATTGATATTTTATAATGTCTAAGCTTAAAATAACAATCTCATTTGATCAATTTCCTTAAAATAGCGCAAGTGTAAATATTACAATGGCAAAGATAACATTTAAATTACTCTATCATTCAATATTATACCAAATTTTAAATAGTTTTTAAGTATCAATAGAATATATGTCTATATAAAACACAAAACTTTTATATACCCAATATAATACGAATTCTTCATAATAGGTAAGTAACTACTTCCAAGTATCACGCAGCAATCGTCACCAATATTTACGTTGACATCATTAGTTTCTTTATCAATCATCATTTGTTTTGACACTTTGATTATTGTTATCAACCGACACCTAGTAATCGTTAGGTCAATGTCCCGCTAATCAACGGACCAAAATATAACAAAAATAAAGATACCTAACGATTTTAATTATATATTCTTTTTCAGCTTCACGCTGTATCCCGCACAGCAGGATAGGCAGAGGGAACCCAGTGTTAAGACACTCCCTTCTCCACTTTCTGCCGAATTCGGGAGGCATTGCGTGTATGAATATAACCAATATTTTAACTAACTAATTTTCGTATAGGTAAATGGCATGACAAAGTTACCTTCAATGAACAATTAATATATCTATTCATTAAAGTTTCACAAAAATGGGTAGATCATATCTACTTCTTAGACGATTTAGGTCATGTACAAAGACAGACATATATACATAGTTGAGAAATTAAATAACTAGTAATATTTTATTAATATTTAAGTTCTAACGTTCGAGCTACATTACAAAAATAAGTATCATGTTAAAACTTACTAAAATTAAAAGTTGCAACACCTTGTTCCTTAATTAAAATAACTTTCAAAAAATGGATTTTACCTCACTACTCCGAATTTAAACTTAACAACAAGACATCTAAAAGAATCCTACAAAACCATTAATCCACAGAACGGTAAAATCAATTAATGCGACGAGAAAAGAAAATCGAATCCGTTATAACGAACAAAGATTATAAATCCCTTATTTTTTTATCTCAACTGAGTACATAACAGTAACCCAGTAACATCGTCAGACTGTCACAGTTTCAGCCAGCCGTGGCAACGGTATCACCGCAAGCCCGTTTCCAGTAAACCAATGATTGAGACCATAGTTTTAGAAATTGTAGGGACTATTTAGAGACTGGACTGGTAAGAGCTCTAGATTTTAAAATTAAGAATATTTTTTCAGCTTCACGCTGTATCCCGCATATAGCAGGATACGCGGAATTTGACACCGCGCTTTATAAACTTAAAATACGACAGAAAAAGAATTAGGTCCAGTTAAGACAATTGTGTGTTCAATTCCAATTAAATCTTTAAATTCCAATCTTTAAAATATTCAAGTGAAAAAAATATATAACTACACTTTTTTAACCTATGACTTAAAAAAAACAGTAAAATAACCATGAATATCGTATTTTTAAACTAAAATTCATTACTTCGGCGGTAATCGAATTCTGTCCGCAGATATCCCGCTGCGTTGACAGCGCAGCCCTCACTCTAACGCAATAATAAAGCAATTTCCACTGCGCTCAGCCTCCACAAAATACAACCTATACCTGCACTGCATATATGTTGTAAAGAAAATAAATTGACCTAAAAATAGATATAGATTCGTTGAAGACTCTACTGCTGCACATTTTTTTAATTATAAAAAAACGAGATGACTTTAAAAAGAGAAGAAGAGAAGAAATAATTTATAAGTGCCGGTACTTGTGTAATAAGTTCATACATAACATTTAAAATGCAAGCTGCAACATTACACAACAACAAAAGATGGAAATCAGCGCTTTAAAATATTATAATATTGTAAAATTATGTATTACGATAAAAAAACTGATATTCAACTATTCTAATTCATATTAATGAATAACCACGAATATAAAACAGCATTTATTATATTTATACTACTTTAGGCGTTATGTAAAGTTAGTGCATAGGTAAAATGCCATTATTTCTGTGTTGTATAGTAAATTATAATTATAAGCATATATAGATAGGGCACTGAGTGCTTTGGTAGGAAAGTTTATATGGTAAATAAAAGCATATTATTTTAGCGTAGCATAAGCGGGCGAAGCCGCGAGCGATAAACTAGTTCTTTATACCATACGATACTATCTAGTTAGTCAAATATATTTACTTTAAGTAATATATAAAGCAATATTCTAATATATTAATAATGAAAAGAAATACAGTATAAACCAAAAGTACAAACTAGGTATTTTTAGTGCAAAAAATGTGTAAATAAAAATACCATAAAATTAATTAAAATATACATAAAATAGTACTCCTTTTTAACAGTCGGTTAATCAAAATGATCTCACTCAGTGCTCTCATTTCGTATTCAATAATTTAAAGTAAGATCATATCAACAAACGATATGTTTATTGGTCGTTCCTAAAAGGATATTCTGTTTCGTTTATAATCAATCTTTATTTACCGAGTTTTATCACGTAGTAAATGTCAAACTCGTTATCGACTGTAAATTAAATACTTATTTTTTTTTAAACTTCACGCTAACGCAGGGTAGGCATGTGAAACAGGGTAGTGTTAAGACACTCTGTTCTCCGCTCCCGCGTAATTTTGGAGACATTTAACAAGATAAATTGCTATATTTTGCTTTATAAAATATATACGAATACATGTACGTAGATTCTATTATGCAATAGTAATATCATTAAAGTAAATCAGGTGGCGTCCCTAGAGCTTTTGGTAATACTGAACACGACGACACTATAATTAACAGGTGTATTGAATAATAAATGTTTTTTTTTAGCTTTGCGCATCTGGTGCGTATAACTGGGAAGGAAAAGAGAATCTAATGTTTAGATATACTAATCTTGACTGTCTTCGTTTTAATAAAAAAAAATAGATGTTTGGTTTTGGTTAACTTAGATTTTACTGGTATTTTATTAGACATAGTAGGGTACGCATTGAGAACCAGGGAACCCACTGTTAAGACACTCTGTTCCCAACTTTCCGCCGAATTCTTGAGACGTTGTACGGAACTCAAAGCGCGCTTTGCCCTAGCCAAAGCAAAGCGAGAAAATGTAAATATTAAATACATCATTCCCCCGAGTGGAAATCGCACCCACAACTTTTTATAATCGGTCATGCCTTGTGCCCCTATGCCACAAGGACCTTAGTTAAATTCAATGGAACTAATTCTAAATACATATTATTTATTGTTTTACTACTACACTACATAGTAACTAACAAAGCATAAAGCACAGCTCACGTAGTTAACTTTAAGTTTCTGTATAATATCACGAATTCCTCGCACCCGGGATTAGTTTCGCAGACAGAAGACTATAAAACGGCTCAGCGATATTAGTTTCAGTAAAAGGCGTGTGAAAGTTAAAGTTTCATGGTAAGAAATGAGATTAAAATGTTCTTTTAGTTCTTTTCAGAGAGTAACTTATATTTTGAACCAATGTGCAAAATAAAGTTATTATTAAACTAACGAGTTGTTTATTCGTCTTGCAATATCTGGATAGAAAGAATGCTAGGTGATGAAGATGATGAGAAATATACGAATCCTGTTAATACATACATTTAATTATAATTATACGCAATAATAAATATTATTTGATAAATTATCCCACCAGGGATTCAACGTGATAGGGCGGCAAAGCATGTGCAAATGAGAGAGTTGTGGGTTGTATTACCAGATTCTCGTTCGGAGAAATGAGTTCCCTCCGAAAACTAAACTAAACTAAAATTTAACTCGCTTTTGAAAATTGAACAGGAAATGAAGAATGAGGGAAGAGAGGAGGAGTTTACACTAAGCTCGCTCCGAAAAGTAAAAACCTTTAGCTTAGCCGTCAAGTAATTACTATACAATAATATTTTATTAAATCGATGTATTTAAACAGATTTAAATAGGTATAATCTTCTTTTAGCATTAGTTGATGTCTTTCAAGTTGCAAGGAATCAATATCATACCTTAAAAGGAGTTTAGTTGATGTTCTACTCGTACTTAAGAAGGAACTAAGGAAAGTTTAAGACACTCCCACTTTCCGCCAAATTTTTGAAAATTTGCGTGTTCAGGGGCGAAACTTAACGCCATTTTATGTTTTCAGATGCTATCCCGCTGCGCCGCGACGATCAAATTAACTAACTAAAATATATTAACCTGAAGTGCCACAATTAAAGTCCAATACTTGACCAAAATAAAAAGAATACTACAACATGTCCAAATCTAAGCCAAAACACTTCACCCCACAAGAAAAAACATATAGTAAAAAAAAACCCATTTCTTGGCAGGTGTGCATGAGGTCAACTACCATATACTCGTGGCACCCTCAGCCGACACCCCCCGACCTACATACGGTACAGTAACCTGCCTTTATTGAACTGTCTCACGTCATGAGATACTATAAGATAGTTAAACGTTAATTGGCTTACCTATGTTATTTTCGTGTTAAAATCGTGATTTTCACTTTTCACGAAAAGGAAAATAGAAAAATGTTAAGACAAGTGTTGTTGTTTTTACTGTCACTGGTTATCTAAACTTATAAAATCGTAACAGATCGGTGTCTGTATATATATGAAATTTAAGAAAAAATATAATTGTAGGCCTTTATTATTGTAACAGAACCCAAAATACTAGTATAAACCTAAAACTGCTGTTTTATGTATGTTTATATAGCTGTTGTTCGGGATACATGTATAGAAATACAATATACAAACCGGATAAAGATATCATTCAAAATGTGTAAAAATAGCGAAAATCAAAGATCTTATAAAATATAACACAAAAAAATAAACTTATGTTTTACTTCCGCCTATCTGAAGAATTCTTGCCATTCACCTTCGTCACACTACGCTCCCTTAATTTAAAAGACAGTAGAACATCTCTGCTTCGTATCTTGTACAGTGATTAGAATGTCAACAGCATAATTAGATCCATAAATATTATGCTAGACGTCACATTAATCATGTTACACTGCCATATCACGAGAACAAATTGAAGCCAGTTGGTAGGTTTCTGGCAAACTGCAAGCGATAGTTAGGAGTTCGAACTCACTTAGACAAAAAATAAATTTATTTGAAAAAATATCTTAACTCTAGAAGTATCATTTTTGCATTGCAATCACTGAAATAAGGCCAAGTTGCCCTTTTTTTTATGGAAAAAGACAAGGCAATCGAGCGTTCGGGTCACCTGATAGTAAGTAAGTGATTACCGCCACCCACGACCCCGTGCAACACCAGAGAAGCTGCAGGTGCGTTGCCTGTAAGGTGGGTTGGGCTCCGGAGCCCGGCATTACCTGTAACGAAACGCAGTGGCATAAACCCACTACTT
Organism: Heliconius erato x Heliconius himera; assembly: GCA_013421005.1. Classification (NCBI taxonomy): domain Eukaryota; kingdom Metazoa; phylum Arthropoda; class Insecta; order Lepidoptera; family Nymphalidae; genus Heliconius; species Heliconius erato x Heliconius himera. The sequence continues at coordinate 1,064 of JAATLQ010033849.1, read as the reverse complement.
CACGCCGGTTTTAAATGCCGACGGTGGTAATGATCCGGTCGAGTCTGCCCATGCGTGTTGCCATTGCTGGCGACGTGACACTACCTCACCTACTTTAGTCGCCTCTTACGACACCACCAGTACCAGGATGATCCTATTCTAGGATGGGATCACACGGCACAAGCGGCCGTAAAAGCACTGGGTCTGCTTATAAAGCGATGTTTGTGATTTCGATCCCCACTTAGATAAATACATATTATCATTTTCCCGATTTGTTTAAAAAAAGACGACGTTGAGTTCCGCAACTCCGCCAAGAACGAAAAGTGTGAACGAAACAAGGTCCCTTTGCCAGTCTACCAGAGAAATAAGTACTATTAGTAGTTATATTTTTTTCTTTTATATTAATCGAATGAGCGTTTCCACATGTTAGGTCGAATACGGTGAATTCTAGATACTCATCATACATTATTTGGAATGAGGTTGCTTATTACTTTTACGTTCAATCTATTATTATTTTGTCTTCCTTTTATATTTTTTTAATATAATTCAACCTTCTGCGCTTTACAAGTTATAAAAACGTGAGAAACTAAATTTTTAAGTACGTTTTTCAATCAATATGGTATTAGTAAACTGATATAATTAGGTTTACGATTTGTTTCCAACTATCAAATTTAGGTCAGTGAGGACGTAATTGACGGATTAGTACGTACATATATATCTATGATTTAGGGCGACCAAAAATAGATTTGAAAATAGGAGCTTACAAAATATTTAAAGAATATTCAAGGATAAGGTGTAAAAATAAACATGTAAGTAAACTTATTCGAAATACTTCATAAATAATAATGTTAGGCGAACCAACAAATCAGAAACAAAATCCAGCTTTTACAATAAATTTATTTACACTTGTTATATACACATATACTCTCGTAGTCACAATATTGAAATATGAATTGTAATGACAAGTTGTCTTGACAATATCTTAGAATGTAATGAACACGAGTGCCGTGTCGTTTGTGCTTATATTGGAAATACACCGGAAAAGACGCAGCACACTACCGCCACTTAATACAATCGATAATGGA
>JAATLQ010033848.1:38913-59674 GCA_013421005.1 Heliconius erato x Heliconius himera | reverse complement strand
TTTAATTTATTATGCAATGTAGCAATCTCCAACTGTAAGGAACTCACCTCAGCTTCATATAATAACTTTTTATTTAACATATTTTCTGAAAGTTTATTAAAGTTATTTTTTAAGATTTTTCTGTCAGCGGCTAATTTGGTGTAATTTTTACAAATATCTTTTGTTTTTAATAGTTGCTGTGTTTTTTTAATATATTTGTTTATTTTGATGTATTTTTTAAATTTATTTTTACTAGGAACCATTAAACCTATATTTAACAAATATACTATACTTCATACTAATATACGCAAAAACATGTAATGCAAATCGTCCTCTGTTAAACTACTGATAAGAGCTGACCCCTCAGCATTCCCTCGGAAGCAATTTATCACTTAGACCCTTTACAAGTATCTAATAGTTGTGATGGCAGAATATCGTATTGCTATTAATATTCTCTCTAATAGAAGATTTTGCTTCTTTTAGACCTTGGTGTAACAAGGCCTAAATGAAGCATTTTTTTTTCGTTTTTATAAATTTATTGGATTTTGGAGTACTTTTATATTTTATATCTACAAAAATAATATATTTCATGATAAATATTGAATTTGACATTATTTTTACATAAAAATACATTGTGTACTCTTATATTTTACTACAATTCTATAAAGAATATCATAATAACGAAAACCCGATGGAAACGCAAAGTAATATGTTTAAATCCGTCATTTATAAAAAAAAACACATTTTCAAAAGTCACCCATATTTTTTTTTGAACTTTTATGTCGAAAATCCAATATAAGTACAATTATTTATTTTAAGATTTATCCATTCGCTCCGGCACACCCTGTATAAACGTAAGTATAAGTATTCTCTTAAAAGAGTTTGAACTCACAATTACCATATTAAATCGTATACACAACAAGTATATTACGAAATATTCTTGATTTGTTTTTGTATATATAAATATTATAAAGTTGAAGAGTTGGGCAGGAGGATACCTACACCAATGAAATTCAGGTATCGGCTAGTGATGAATTCACAAGAGATTCTGCACAGATCTCCATTGTAAAAATCTGGACTAAGTAACAGGAGAAGCAGTGGATCCACAGCACTACCCTCGCTTGGTACCGATCATTGTACACAAATATCATTAGAAGTAGGTACGCTTGTCTTAATATCCCGCAATCATTAACGCTACCAAAGAAGTGAAGCTCAGAACTTGCAAGGAAATAATGCTTATTTTACAGCTACAGTGGTGAAATCCATAGGCATTGTTTTATAATGTAAAAATGGCTATATTCAAATGGTATTCTAATCATCATATCGTCTATATTAGAGGTCATGACCGCTTTTGTTATATTTATCCCACAAAAACAAAAAAAGTAAGATACTAAAATATTATACACACATTGTAAAATAGTAGCATGTATGTATATAAATGTTGTCAAATAGTATATTTGTAATAGATACAAAAAGGTATTAAGTTAATAGATATTATGTAAAACATGTAGAAATATGCTATCTAAATAACTCGTCTCTATAAGTAATAAAATTGATATAATTATATATAGTTATAACCTAAGATCGAAAAATTAAAATGAAAGATTCGGACGACGTGTCTTTAGTGTTTAGTAAAAATATATAAAAAATGCTGAACATTTTATTTTATAATAATAATCAGCTTCACGCTGTATCCCGCACACAGCAGGGTAGGCAGAGGGCGTTCCCCACTTCCTCCCGATTTCTGGAGGCATTGCGTGTTGAATGGCAGAACTCAACGCCGCGCTTAACCTCGACACCAGAGCGAAGAAATGGAAATATAAATTTAAATAAATATTTCATCTCCTCGAGCGGGGATCGGACCCACAACCAGTAGGTTTTACAATCACACTTCGTGCCGCTGCGCCACGACTGGCCTCTTCGTTATTCATACATTGTAAACTTATCGAGAAAGATTATATCTTAAATGATTAATCGCATCGATATAACGCACTATATCTGATCATAGCTATCTCCACTCCACTCCACTCCACTCTACTTATAATGTATAAAACACTAATTTGAACTATAATCATTTGAGCACGGACGGAGCCGCGCACACCCACCGAGAAATATTGAACGTTACGCTGAACAGACAACAGACATAATGAACACATAATAGTCACAAAGAGATTTTAGTGTAATATGCCCCGTGATTTACATTTCCTACTGTAAGTGATTACTCTTCGCAATCAGTCATTCTGGTACAACAAATATGCAATGTTGGGACTGAAGCTGGAACTAAAGCGTCTATTTCAAAGGGTCTGATGTCGGTCCGCGAGATTGATTTACGATACTAACATGTTACATTAGAGAGTAACTTTGCAAGTGAAGCAGCAAAAAGAATTACATTACTATGAATATTTCTAAGCGAAATAAAAATATGTAGATTACTGATCTACATATTAGTATAAAAATAAGCTTCTCACTGTATCTCGCATATAGACAGAGAGATTGTTTTTCTCCGAGTTTCACCATTACTAGAGCAGAGGGAGGTAATGAAAATAATTAATTCAATCGAACCCAAAACTGTCTCGTTTACAGACAGACACTGTGCTATGTGTCACGAAGCCCTCAACGATATATTATGTACATTTTTTTTCAGCTTCACGCTGTATCCCGCACACAGCAGGGTAGGCAGAGGGAACCTAGTGTTAAGACACTCAGTTCTCCACTTTCTGGCGAATTCTGGAGGCATTGCGTGTTGACTGGCAGAACTCAACGCCGCGTTTTCGACACCAGAGCGAAGAAATGTAAATATAAATTTAAATAAATATTTCATCTCCTCGATTGGAGATCGAACCCACAACCAGTCGGATTTACAGTCACACTTTGTGCCACTGCGCCACGACTGGCCTCAATGTACATAATGATATCCAGAAAATAATAAAAATAAATAAAATAGAAAATTATGGTTACTAAATCTTTTTTACATCTTACAGCGTTATCTATAGAAGTATAAAGCTGCGTGAAAAGTAAGATAAGCAGTTTAATTAGTTGAAGTCGCTAATCTCAGAAACTACTGTTTCGAATTAAATTACTTTTTCCTTTCTCGATAAATATACCATCTTGATGATAAGAGTTACTACGTACATTCGGTTTAAGTCGTGTGTCAAAGGAGAAGCTGCTAGTATTGTTTTATAGTTTCATGCTGTAACCCGCATGCAGCAGAGAAACAGTCTAAAAACCTTAAGTTTAAGTCATTATCCAATTTTCGAGACATTACGTGTTTTACTCAACACAGCGTTGTGTCTTGTTTTCAAAGCGAGCGAGGAAATGAAAACAAATGAATTCCAAAGATAATCGAACCCACAACTGTCCCGCTGCGCTACGACGGAAGTGAATATAATAATATAAAGAAAATAAACATATTTCACGAACGTAAGATATCGGTATAAGATAGTGAAGTATTTATTAGGTCAGTTCATTTTGTATCCGCATCGGGGAGATAGGCGGCGCGCCAATTATAGATATATGTAAATTATTATAGAAGAAATTTCTGGAAGACATTGCTAGTAAGCTGTTTAAGCTATTGAAAAAAGTCAAATCTTTGAAACTGCTCCTTTTTTGGTAACTTTTTTGATAGCTCTATGACTTTTGTAATCTATGATGGAAATGATTTTTTATATATCTGGAATATATAAGCAACAAATCCAAAAATAAACTTAAGTTAAAATCATATCTCACTTTAACTAAGAATCTTGATTTTTCTGTGCTCCATGGAACCGTAGACTTGAACGTTCGATATCAATTTCAACTGTCCGCGCTGTACCTCGACACTGTCTCGAGATAAATATTCTAGATAGACAGACAGCAAAGTGGTAATCTATAATGGTTCCGTTTTTCTCCATTGTATAGATTCCACTTCCACTATCTCCATTATATAGATTCATAATATGTAAAATAACTGAGTTATATGTAACTTAGTTTAATAGAGAATATTATAATTTACTCTATAACCATACAAATTGACATGGGCGAAGTGATCTTTGCTCAACTGGCACGTTCGGAATAGCATATAAATAAACAGCAGAAAAATTACATATTTTTTTACTTTTTTTTTCAAGTTATTCCACACTTAGGAAAGAAAAATACTTATTAAGAAAACGTATAAAGATTTAAACGTAACGGGATTTGAACCCACACCTCTTTGGAAACCGTCCACGTGCTTTGACCAACTCAACCATACATTCTCATCGAGCTACGTCGAAATTCTTATACGCTTGTTACAACTTATTTATAAATAATTCATTCCTTCGAGTGGGATTGGAACCTACAACAGTCAGAGTCAGGTGTTGTGCCTCTTCCACCTTATTTCTTAAACTACTCTTAAGTAATATTTTAAAGTATAACAGAGATATTCTTTTTATCCATCGAAGCTGAACTCTTATCAAAAGTCAGTTGTCAAGTTCAAGTTTTAATGTGAATTTGACGGGTCGCGTGACCGTCGACCGTCGTATTGGCGTCGATTGTTTGAGAATACAATTTGTAAGTCATTTTCGTTTGAGTTTGATTTGGCCCTTGTTTGCTACCGTCGTTGTTATATCGTTTTCACCTCAATCGGGTTGTTTAAAATCTGCTTAGAGTTTTTTTTCGTTGAATTATTAAGGTATTGCGTGTTGAGTGGCGAAACTCAACGCCGCGCTTTGCCTTGTTACCAGAGTGAAGAAATGAAAATATGAAATATTTCATTTCCCGGAGTAGGAATCGAACATATAGCCGTCGCGTGTACAATCGCACGCTTTGGTGCCCGTGAAGCTAAAGAATTACTAAATTCAAATAAGTAATCCTCTTAAAAAATATACACAAAATATCACAATAATCAGTTAAATAGTTAAGGCGTAAAAGTGTAACAAACAAATTCATTTTCGTTTTTATATTATTAAGGACTAGGGGAGAGGGGGGCACATTCGAACGATTTTTAAACTTTGTGTCATATCTTAAAATTCTACAGTTTTTAACTTCTTTACTATTTCACAATGCTTAGTCCAACTATTGTGCCACACAATCGTAGCATCATATGTAGAAAAATATATAAGTTAAAGGTGCAATATCAACTTTAGTAGCAGGTCTTTGAACATATATGGGGCAGTTTTGAACTATCATCGAATTCAATGAAATTAAAAGGCTTTTAAGAAATTTTATCAATAAACTTAACATTAAAAACGATGGAGATCAAATATCAGTACCCTGTTAACTTAAAAAAATAATATACCTAGTTTAATATTGCGATTGTACTAGTACTAGTGTTAAATAACTTTAATATTATTAATAGACTTTAAAAAACTTAAAAAAAAAAAAAAGTTGCTTTGGCTTCGTAGAAGTAATTAACATTATGGGGTCAATCATAGAATAAATCTAATATTATGATTTTTTTTTAAATAAACAGCTTACTACCCTAATTTGAACTTAGAAAAATTAAATTTAAAAGAAAACATGGATGTAGTACGTGACGTAACCAGCAACCTTGGGGGAAGTAGTCTACGTAAGAAATAAAAATTAGCTTCACTTTTTTTCCCGCACACAGCACGGTAGGCAGAGGGAACCTAGGGTTAAGATACTCCGTTCCCCACTTTCTGCCGAATTCTGGAGGCATTGCGTGTTGAGTGGCAGAATTCATCGCCGCGCTTAGCCTCGACACGAGAACGAAGAAATGGAAATATAAATTTAAGTAAATATTTAATGGGGATCGAACCCACAACCAGTCGGTTTTACAGTCACACTTCGTGCCGCTGCGCCACTTTTGCGATATTTTTTACATATAATAATATTCAAAACTGCCCCCTTTATTTTGTTCAAAGCTGCCTCAGTGGTATTTGAAAATTTCCAAACGTTTTTTTTTTGAAGTAAAAGTTTAAAAATTGTAGTAATCTCTAGTTTATTGCATGATATATGAAACATTCTAACTAAAAGAGGAAAAAATAAAACCATATACCTTGAATTGGATCCCTGCGATCCTTACGCGTTTATTTAAAAATGTATAAAATTTTACTCAAAATCAAACACTCCTCGTAACTCAACCACGGGCTCTCATTTATCAGCGGTGACAAGTGACACGTGTGCAGATTAGTGCTGCCACTACTCAAAAAAAATCTACCAAAATTTCTTTTCGAAATAGCTCTGTTAACACATGTTTTCAAAGGTGCCCCTGTTCTAAGCTACCCCCCTCTCCCCTATATGTCCTTAATAATATAAAGACGAATAATATAATGAAAGTGCTTAAACTAAACTTTCATCTACCACTATAAAACTATTTCAGAGCGATATTTGAAAGTTTAATCGTCCATTTAACAAAGCTTTAATAGCATTTAAAACTTTTAAAAGCTCGCATCTCAAATAACAAAAGAAATTGAAATTGCTCAATCCAGCTAAAAATTCAAATTGATAGCGTTCGTTAGTCAAATGAATTGAATATATTACCCGTAATTAAATACGCCGCGGTCTGAAACTCAATGTTTTTCAGAACTTTAAACCATCGGTTCGATTCAAGGTCTATTACACTTTGAATGAAATTATCTTATTGCCTCTGATTTATGATAAAAAATACGATGATCTGATCGAGTGTAAATACGCTTTTTTATGGATAAAAAATCTCTTTTACCTCTCCCTGCAACTACTGCCTGCAACTTTGGTTGTGTAAAATTTAAGATGTGAAATGGAGTTTTTTCTCTTTTACGTAGAAATATCCCCTACACTCCTTAAGGCCCAAAACCTACAGATATGAAAATTCAACTTTCTAAGTACAGTAGTTTGGTTTGTGCATTGTCTTTCAGTGGCTCAGTAACAAAACGAACGATCGTCAACTTCAAAGAGACTACTCTACACAATGTGACATTGGCGAAGTGATTAGTGCTCATAAACTACGAACTAAACAGAACCAAACTAATGGCATATAGCTTGATTGTAACTGACACAAATATAATAGTTTTGGCTTGGTCGCTTTAAAGCGAAGTATTTGGTTGAATATTTTTTGACATTCTGATTGCGTATTGTCTAAAATAAAAACAAACGCAATCAGATTTTTTGTATGGAAATTATGGATGCACGTGGGACCTCACATACCGCGATCGAAGCTTAAAATGAAACAATTAACTAAATTTGCAGCCGAGGACGGAACCTTCCTCTTCTAAACGTGATACAGCGTACTCTTTTTCATACTCTTCAACATACTCTTCTTCGATACAGCATGAAGTTAAAAAAAAAGAAGATCGAACGAACGAAAGAAAGAAAGAACGCGATGTTGTAATATAACCTTAGTCTTCCTAGATAAATGCACTTTACAACACAAAAATATTGCTTCCATTCTAATTAGCAATTCAGATTAGTGCGTTCATCCAAACAAACTCTTCAATTTTATAATATTAATAAATATAAATATTAGATATGCACGTATATAAATATAATCCTATTAAAAATGAACAGTCGAGTTACTTTATAATTTTCTTCATAGTAAATTCATATCTAATATTTTAATCCGAGTGTCCGCTCCAGCTCAAATATTTGCGACCATTTGAATAACGGAAATCACCGGATGTCCCGCAGATAGCTTTATGTAACTTAGAGCGGAAGTGGAATCCTATCTGCGAACATTAATTGATAACTTTTGTTAACAGTTTCAATTTAAATCTATCAAACGAAGCGATTATTTGAACATTGCTCTATTCATTTTCAGCTTACATACTCGTAGGTAAACGCAAAAATAGAATGGAAAATGGGAAATTTTTATGTTAAATAAATTTAGTTTTACGCTGCATTCCATGCCTAGCCGTGTGGCAGAGAGAACCCGGGAGTGTTTAGACACTTCGTTACCCATTAAGACACTTTTAAGCCATTTTCCGCCGGATTCTTGATACATTGCACGTTGAGTGACGAATCTTAACTCTGCACTTTGCCTGGTTAGCAGAGTGAAGAAATTAAAATATTAAATAATATCATTCGTTTAATTGTAAATCGAGCTCTCAAATATGGCGTTGACAGTCGCACGCTTGTACAATATTACAAAATAGTAGGAAATAGTATTGTAATGGTCTTTTATAATAGCGTTAAACGTTATTCAACGAAAAAAAGATTATGATATTAAAATGAAGTAATTTTGATTTTCTTAAAAAAAAAATCTTTACATATTTATAAAGAGACTAGCAGTCTACTCGCGGCTTCACCTGTATACCGCCTATAACTCTTTTATTGTGCTGCATTTGCCAACAGATAGATTATATAGTTTATACATTCAATCATGAAAAACTCAATTTCATAAATTTGAGAAAGTGCAAGTACTACGTAGCTGCATTCGAGGATTTCATCGGCGGCAAAAGCGTCCCCCGCGGAACTCGAGGCTAGCCTTGCGGCTGTAAATAGATTGTTGAATTATTTTAATTTTACATTTTATCGAAAAGTATGTCTACGTCCTAATGGCATGCTATAAAAGCCAAACCTTATCTTCATAAAATTTCCTTGAAGATGGAATAACTTTCGCTCGTAAGTTTCAATATATGTCCACGATATGTGAAATAAAAAACGGTGAACCTTGGAATATTCAATATTTTTTTGTCACAAAATATCTTATTGTGACATATTTATAAAAGATAGATATAGAATGTCGCGGACTTTATTTTAGAACTAATGAAATTTAATATTTTTGTAGTACAATGTATATTCAACTATATTCAACTATTTTTGCAGAGCACGCGCTTAAGGAGGCAATTTGATGATTTTATTTTATTTATTTTTTATTTTTATTTTAATCACCAACACAGCGTACACTTACAATTTAAACAGAAAAAGAAAATCATACAATTAATAACAAAGTGTCGACGCAATTATAGGCGATGACGACAAGCATATTTTACATATACAATAGTATTTTTAAAATTTTTAAGAAACTAAAGTAAGCATACACTAAAATTATATATAAATATAATCGATAAAATACTTAATCTAAACAATAAAATCATTAACAAAAATATGATATTGTTATTTAAAAAAAAAGAAAAATATGTAATTAATAGACATGAGCGGTCACTTAGATCTCAGGGACTTCAAAATTAAATGACGAAATGTGTTTTTTATTAACGAATGTGATGTTAATTATTATTGTTATTTTGTTATTATATATTATTCATTAAATATACAAGTCTACGATCCCTTGAAACACAGAAAATTAAGTTTCTAAGTTCACGCAATCAAAAGATATGAGTTTTTATGAATCGATTTTCCTATATTTTACATGAAATTTACGGCGTTATCAATACCTATAGAGTACTTTCTTTATTTTTCGACCTACAATGATGAAATTTGGCAAAAAGTGAGAACTTAAAATTTATACTTATTTCATAGAAAAAAATCATTACAAACGTACATTTGTAGTTAATTTCATATAAAATGTGTCCGCAAACTTGAGTTAACTTTTGTAAATTCTAATACATATTTTGTCAATTTTTATAAATTGTACTTCCCTTTGACTTCTTGAAATTGGTACGGAACCTTCGGAATGAGAGTGAGTTGACCGGTTTTATTTAAATATACTTGTTAAGCGCAACTCAACGCCGTGCTTCGTTTCATAGCCAGACCGAGTAAATACGGAATGAAACACAATTGCAATGTTTACAAGCTGACAATGTGCCACTGCGCCACGTCGAATACTAAGAAACTATAAATTTTATAAAGGAAAAAGATCTAGATGGCGAAACGTCTTTAATAAATTCATGATTTAGCAATTTTTCTACTAAAGCTCAAGACAAAAGAGACTGTCTCAACACTAGATTCCCAGGTTCCCATTATCTACACTGCTACGTGTTAGATGCGTAAAGAAAAAATAATAATAAAACGATCTTTCTACAGAAGCTCCAGACAAATATAGGTGCCATATATAAATCTCAAATTTATAATATAAATTTTGTTGAAAACAAAATAAAAATCTAAAATTCAAAATTGCATTTGCGAGCAGCTCTAACACATGGACATCTATTACTTTCGAAGCTGCTATATTTTTCAAAACATTCAAAGCTTATTGTTCTAGCGATAGTTCCAAAAGAAGAATGTCGCTAGTCTTGATGCACTACTTGATATGGATGCGTATTGTTGTGAAAATTGAGGTGATTGACTGACTTTACATTTTTTTCAGCTTCGCACTTTTTGCGCGCACGCCTCATGTCCCAAATTTTTGAATATATATTAAGGGGATCGAACCCACAACTGTCGCGTCTAACCGTTACAATTAGACACTGTACCATTTTACCAAGACGGTCTTAATAAGTAAATTACTTTTTTAATATCGAATAGTTACAGATAGCAGATCAGCTATCATTCCTGGAGCGAAGCTACGACGCGGATTTCAACACCGTGTTTCATCTACCATAGCTAGAAAATGATGAAGTTTAAATATAATCATTCCTAGGAGGAATGATTTTATTTAAATTACTTACATTTATTGCTTTATTGAATATTAAATTATTTCAAAAATTTAAAACACAAAGATTCTCATCCCAAAATAGCGACAAAGAAATATAAAGATATTCCAATTCATACACTATACAGGTCAATAAAAACTCTGCAAATCCATCTCTAGAGGATATAAGATATCCCGGATAACCGTGATCCCAGCCCCGAAGTGATGCTGCAACGCGGGCGAGGGGTCGTAAACAAGATGAAAAGTGACGTCAACTTAGAGATCACTTTAATACTTTGTGAAACTTCAACTTAAAACTAGGTTTGGCAGAGGATTTATCTGAAATACATTTATAAATGATGATTATGTTGTCATAGTACGGTAGCACTGTATCTTATTGGTGGTGATTATGCGTTCGATTTCCAGTTGGAGCATTTTAAATTTTGCGTGGAATGAATATATGGGATATTCAATTCAAAAACAACCTTTAAAAGCCAGCCAAGTAATAAAATCTCTAGATAAATCCGGGCAGCAGCAAACCATTTCTAAGGTACGATTTATTATTAATATAGTAAAATTTAATGTGATGGACTGTTGAACATTCTTTATGCATACGTGTGTGTACAAATCAACGACCAAGTCACACCAACCCAAAATCAAAAAATCTAATGATGATAAAGAGGCCGATGAATGTGATTGTGACTGTAGTGACAGGAGCATTAGGGTGTGACTGTAATGTGACAGTCGTGGGTTCGATCTCCACTGAGAGATCGAGTAAAAAAAAATACAAGGTTCCCTCTACCTACCCTGTGATACGCAGGATACAGCGTAAAGCTAATTATTTTTATTTTTAAATAAATAAGAACGTAAGGGGGTAGTGGTAAGGTGGGTCTGACTGTAAATTTCATGATTATGGGTTGTCATTCCCAGTCCGTGGAATGAAATATTTGTACTATTTATTTAAAAAATGTAATAGGGAATACTTCAAAAAATCAATTCCCCAAAGTTATAATGTATTTATTTTCCAAGAAAGTGAAGGCTAAGTCGGGACGAGTCAAGAATTTAAGAAATAAGAAACGTACGAAGCGAACTTGAAAAGGATTACAGCATTAAAAGAAATGCAATTTAACACGCTTTTGCTCTTTTAGAGGACGTTCTATTGGAGACGCTGCACTGCGCTGGGAAATAAATAGCACAATTTTGACTTACCACCCTTTCTCATTTCTTTTAGTGAATTGAAATTAATATATTATATTACATTGACAAGGCCTACGTGGCCTAGGCACAACGCTTACTATAAGCGCAACGGTTGTAGGTTCGATTCTAATGATAGAAGTGTTTTTTTTTCTCACTCTAGTATCAATACAAAGTGTGGAGTTGAGCTCCGTTACTCACGTTAGACACGCAATGTCTCGAAAATTAGGGTGAAAAGTTGCAAGTGATGTACAGCGTGAAGCTATTTATTTTTCTAATTTATATATTTTTTTCATAAACTACAGCAAAACATAGCAAACAAGCAAGGATTCGCTTTTCAACATTTTATTTACAACGCTGACCTTAGTAAATACAAATTCGCTTAAATAATAAATTACTTTGCTCAAACGAATTCCATATTTTCATAACATCATTTTTCTTAATTAAATTCATTTGAATCCAATTAATTTTCCCTTTAAACGTCCAAAAATATAATACTGGAGAACTTTGTGTTTTATTAGAATTACTCAGGATTACAAGGGATCGGACTTAATTACTTGGTTCTCACAAATTATTACCGCGGCGCTTTCATGAAATAATTCTAACACACTATATACCTGTAGAGGCATGAAAAATAAGGAAGTGGATTCAATCCCCACTTGAGTGCAGAATCATTGGCGTTGAGTTCCGCCACTGAATATGCGATGTCTTGAATTAGAGAAGAAAATAGAAAACAGAGTTTATTTACATTACTTTATTTCTGTTGACTCGCATATAGAAAAAATTAAATACTACATAGACTAAGGAAGGAGTGGATGACAGGATAGGACAAAATCGCAACAAGATTAAGTCTGCCCAAATCGAGCGCGAAACTAAGTGCTTTGATTTGCCTTCTTCGGCTTTCTGGAACCATTTTGAGGTACTATCGTGCCCCTATTTGAGAACCTCTGGATAGATTTAGAGCTTAAAAATTATAGTCTACTAGTAAGCTCTCACCAGAACCTTAAAATTTTAAGCTTGTAAGTCATATATTACCGAAGTTATGTGAAAGCTATTACCACATTATCATCAAAATAGAACTAGTACTTTCCATCGACCTAGAGAGCTGAAATTTATTACAAAGGCAGGGCTTAATGCCCACATAAACGGAAAACTATCAAATGTAGGAACATCGAAGATCTGGAACACCTGATGATCCTCATGAGAAACTAGCCAATCCGTTATAGATATCGATATACTGCCTTTGTAAAATGTATTCAGCTAAACTACGGGGGAAATGGAAATGACGCCTTAAAAATATTCAGTGTGATGGCCACGTCTATTGATGTACAATGTAGATAATTATGGAAAAAAAAACCTCATCATCCCACGCCATATTTGATTTACTTTTCACTCCTATCTCTGATTTATACTCTTTATGGCACTAAGGACTTTCAACGGGCTAAACTAATCAAGTAAAAACCTAGTTTCTGCAAAAAAAGTGAAATTCCACCAAAAGCATCTTGTAAAAACTAGTCTATCAAGACGATAAAGCTATTTTTGTTTGATTGCTTTGTCTATAAAAAATCAAGAAATTTGCGATTTTTTTATAATATTGTGAAATTTTATGTGCCCGACCGTTGATTATTCTTTAAGCATTATTATTATTATATTATTCATATCAAAATTGACTGATTAACAACTCAGCGGCCAACTCACATAAAATTTAACTATTTTAACTTACAGATTTCATTTCTTCTTATAGAGAAACAAATATCTTCGTCGAGACTTGGGTGTTTTTTACTAGATGTTTATGGTGAAATATTATTTACGTGAAATCTTTTCGTTAGAAGTACACATTTTTCCGTTTTCCCGCACACAGCAGGGTAGGCATAGAGAACCTAGTTTTAAGACTGTCCATTCCCCATTTTCTGCTGAATTCTGGAGCAATTTGGCATGTTAAGTGGTGGAACTCAACACTGCACTTTGCCTCATCTCAATACCAGAGCAAACCGAACGATAAAAATTAAAAATTAAGTATTTAATTTCCGCGAGTAGGAAACGAACCCACAACCTGTCGTGCTTACAGTCACACTGCGCCCCTGACCTCATGTCATATCTATACAGGTCCAAATATGAAATTGCTTTCATTAAGCTTATAAAAGCTTCATTTCGAAAAGCTTTAAATAAAAAATAAACAAAAAGAAGAAAAACATCTAAATATTTAGATTTAAATGTGCAGTAGTCCTGTAGAAGAGTACTCGGGCTGCTCATGTACGTTCATATACACACATATGTATATACGAGTAAAAATATATTTTACGTTTTGTAAAGAAAAATAGTCTCTATTTTATTGATTTTAAAATATAAATTTAATATTTCTGAAAGATCAGTCGAATTCTAGTCTGAGAGGGAAATTCTAAATGGTATATTTTTTATTTTTACTTTTTTTCTTGTATCCCTTTTTGTGTTTTTAGAACCTTAAATTATACACTGTTGTCTTTATTTCCTAATAATCAGCATGTCATAATAAATAAAATAAGAAAAAAAAATAATGAAAATAAAAAGTTATACGTGTATATTACATTTTATAACTATTACATTTTAAAAATGCATTTCTGCTGTCCCATTAAAATTTCACTTTAACCTTTTTACATATTAATTTTCTTATTTTACAGAATATTAATATTATTACTTTTTTAAAACCAATCTACTAGCTACTAGCTACCTCATGTAAATTTTATACTTAAAGAATAAAGTTGAAGCAGTAATTTCTCTTACTATGCAGTCAATACTGGAAGCAAACAATATGTTATCGTCTAATATGAACGTACACATCGCTTTGATGCAATGCAGCTTTCTACTCAGTAAATGTTTCTCCATTCAAATACTACAAATTGGTTAAATGTATCTCTTTAATAAAAATCTATTTAAGTTATTATTATATGGATTTATAAAAATTGTGGCTGAAAAGTATGTATAGTGTAATCTGACTCCGGAAAACAGAACAATTCTGTGTTATATATTAAACTTTAAGGAGTTATTTGTATCACAATAGCTCTAACTATTAAAAATAAGTACATGGGTTCGAATCAAAAAAAAATCTTTGCCTAATTTAATCTGAATGAAGAGTATCGCAATTTACTTTATATTCAAGAGCTTTTTTTTTGACATAACATTTTTTTCCTAAAAACAAACAAAATTATAGAATATTGTCTATGTTTTTACAACGACATAGATAAAATTACAGAATATTGTTTATTTATAAAAATTATGAAACACAATACTTTCAAAAACCAGACCACAGATATGTAAATTACATTTTAATTGATATTAAATTCATCTATACTAATAATACTATCCATATGTACATTAATACTATAATACTGAAGACTTCGTTTGGTTGAACGCGCTTATCTCAGTAACGACTGGTTCAAGTCTATTTATTGAGTAAGGCCTACATATCACAATAATTAATTCGATGTAACCCACTGTACTTGCGGTCAGAGATACAAGCTGCAGATGTAAGTAATGTAACATATTTATGTGTACATCATATAACAATTGAATTTTTTTTTAACTTCACGCTGTAGCCCGCCTATAGCAGCACATAGCAGAGTCGAAACCTAGTGTTAAGACACTCTGTTTCCTACTTTCCGCCGCATGAGACATTACGCGTTGAGTTACGAAGCAAAGCCACACTTTGCTTACCAGAGCGAGGGAATGAAAATATTATTAAATAATAATTCGTTCCCACGAGTGGGAATCTAACCTTCCCTTTTACAGTCACGGGCTTATGCTAATGCTCCAAGACGGTCTCTATTGGAATCTTATTTAAATCAACCACGTTTCGTTATAGAAACAGCTATATGCGGGATACAGGTTCATCTTGTATCCCGTGTATAGGAGAGGAAACCTGGGTGGCTTAATTTTCTAGACAATATGTGTTAGTGAGTGAACTCAACGTGACGCTATATGTTGTCACCAGAAGGAGAAAATGAAAATCATTTACATGTTGTCTCCGAGTTGAAATTGAAGCCACGACCACGACCACGACCACGTCATACGCTGTGCCAATTTGTGTGTCAATAAAACTCTGTACTAAAAAGAATACTAGTTCTACACGTAAAATCATTCACCTGATACTTTATAAATGAATGTAAAACGTATTTCCTACACGTGTAGGCGCCACGTGGCGTGTGGCGCGGCGCGGCGCGAGCGCGACATTTGCTCGCCGGAAATATTTCAACTTTTACTGTTAGCTTTATTACTGCTGTTAGTTATTTACGTGGTTTTGTTATGTTGTACGAGGTGCTGTTGGACGGGGTTTTAGTATTCTTTTTATTATTTTTAAATTCATATTCATGTACACGTATAGTTAATGTTATTTCGCTTTAATTTGACATTTGCTCATTTTGCAAGAAAGAGTTTAAGAATACGTTCTATTAAGAGTGGATATTTTTATATTTTGAAGAATTTTTCTAAAAGAAATTATAAATAGTGATGAAACTTACATTAGACCATCTATAAAATATCAGTTACTGTACGTGAAAATAATGATCAAAACCCATTTACAGTTCGCTTTACATATATTAAAGTAACATTCAAATTCAAAATTCAACTTCAAAAAAAGTTTATTACCGTTTTACTAATACAATTAAAATAATAAACTAAAAAATAATAAAAGTAAAATAAAACAAATACAAAAATTTAAAAAGTAAGAAAAAGAAACAAAACGGTAAAAGGAGTGAGGCTCAGCGAATGCTGTAAGACGTGTTGTCTACAGCGCTGTTTTTCAGCCCCATCCTAATTCACAATTCTTAAATAAAATAAATGTGTACAGTAGAGGGATGCGAAACTCGTTATGATAATTTGTTATAAAAAACTAATAATAAAGAGAAATAAAAATAATAATAATAATAATAAAAATAACATTCAACCGGAAACAAAAACGAATGTATATATTTTTCAGAGAGTGGACATTGCCTGATTATCAAATATTTAGTGGATGTGGTGAACAAAAAATAAAATAAAATAATATAAATAAAGATAAATAATAAATAACAATCACATGTATTAAATAAATAAACAACTAATAAATATTTCAAAAACATGGCTTAATTTTGATGTATATGTAAGTAACATACAACCAAATTGTTAAGTATTTTTCTACACTACGAATCTTAACGAGAGAGATATATAAGTTCAATATACATTAAATAGTCCGATGACAGTGGACATGCAAACGCACTCAACAGCGCTACGTGCAATATTGATAAATTTTTCCTCTTAGGTACATTTTTTTTCTATAGTATTTTTGAAGATAGTAATAATAAACGACGCCGTCTTGGCGTATATAAGCGTGGTACTGTAAACGTGATGGTTGTAGGTTCGATCCTCACTCGAGAGAGTGAAATAGTTTTCATTTCTTTTTATCTGTTATGGTTACCAGAGCAAGCCTTTGCCTAGTGGCAAATCGCGCAATGCCTCAAGATTTCCTCGAAAAGTGGAGAACAGAAGTATTTGAACAGAGGGTGGATTGTCTTAACACTAGATTCCCAGGTTCCCTCTGCTTACACTGCTATGTGCGGGAACTTGGAAATTGGGCGGTGCGTGACAAACGGAGTGACTTAACAAAAGATTCCCTCTGCCTAGTCTACTATGAGGGTAAAACCGTGTAATAAAATAATAATATGATAAATAATATTTACATAATTGATATACATAGATATACGGGAGTGTGAAAGTGGAAAGTAAAATAATTTATTAACAGAATCCATCCTCCATCGCCATTAAACGTTGAAATTTTATAAGAATATAAGAAAAATTTAAAAAGTTATAACTACCCTCAACATAACTTGTATGCATAAAACAGTCCCCCGACAGAGGACATGCAAACGCACTCCAATGAAAGCTACGTCCGGTTTCGATGGGACTTTTACGATCTGAGTAACGACGGTTCTTACTTAACTAATTGGTAGCATTTGCATACTATTAATCTAGCTTTAAGTAAATTATTGCGTTCTGTATGCGTTTAAGACGTTTATTGTTCTAGAGATATATAGAAACCACCATGGTGTGGTTGTAGTGTCTGTCTGTGATGTATGTACACGAGATGGTTGTGGGTTCGATCTCATTCGTTTGAAATTCAACGTCGCGTTTTGTCTTACAAGAGCTGGAATTATGTACATGTATCTAATGATTTCGAGGCGAGTTTCGATTGTCATCCGTGGGAATGACATATTATACGAATAATAAAGTCTCTTGAAAATGTGGAACGGAACATATTAACAACAGGTTCCTTCTGCCTCCCTGTCAAATACGGAATACATGGTGAAGCTGTAATGATTTACCTAAAATTGCACTTACTGTACAGACACTTTAAGACAACTAAATCTGTTTTCTATATAAATAAATATTTTTTGTCTTTGTAAGTGCTAAGCGATACAAGATTTGGAAAAAATAATTCTTCGTAAACGCTGCTATGGAATAACTTGCATAAACAACTCAGGAAAGTACATGTAATGGCATATTTAAGAAATTCTTCTTGGAAACCATACTACATTGTAGTATGGTTTCCAAGAAACGTTTAAGTACTGCTACGTTTATTTTATGGGCTCTCTAAAAGAAATGAAAATATTTAAATATCTTTCTCTCTCTAATTTATGTAAAATAGAGTATATGATAATTTGAAATTATATTAAGAAAATACAAGTGTATCATGCAAGTCACATATACCTGCCGATCACGCCACTGCTTGGCGCGTCATCAATTTTCATTATTATATTATTTTAATTGGATCTCTTTTAAACTTGGATTTTTCTGTTGTGTTTTCTCTACCACATTATCTCTTTCGTGTATTTACCACACAACTTGATATTGGCGAAGTGATTTTGTGCTCAACTAGCACGCTCGGAACGCCATAATAAAAGAACTGAACTGAACTGAAAGGGTTGTTATTTTAATTATGAATGAAGCCAACTCCTGTGGCCGCAGTCCTAGAGAGTGCTCCGTGAGAGCTTATCATTTAAAGATAAAATATAATAGTAGTTATATTTTTTTCTTCCACTTTTAATGTTTGTTCGTTACGACTACCTTACAGTAACTACCCTCTTATTCTATACTAGCGGCTCGCCCACGCGGCTTCGCCCGCTTAAAATACATGATTATTGATTTAATAAGCAGAATTGATTGACAACTATAATGACTTCTAATATGATTTTTTTACGACATTATCGTCAAAGAATTTTTGATTGTTTTAAATAAAAAAATACGACCATTGCTGATATTTGATATTTATAAAATATACATAAAGCTAGTTATTTATTACACGTAGGAATATATTTTTGTAACTTTATGTTTTTTTTACCTATATAATATACTCTGTTAAATGTGCTGATGTCAGTGAATAATTTAATTTATTCATTCAGAAACAGCCTTAAATGTTAAATTATTGATTTGAAGATTATTTATTATTAAGATAGATTTATAATATTCTTTGTAAAATAACTGTCATAATTGCGTATTAACTCCTGTACAGTTTTCAATTTAGTTACATATATTATATGAACGAACCAACCAAAAAATCTTTGTATTTACTTGATATTTCTTTCACGATCGTTCTTTATCTCTGTGTTGAATTAATTACGACTTAAACTTTACTGTTATGATTTGTGAAGGTAATCTCCACTAACAATTCAATTTTGCTTACTTTAAAATATTATATAATAGTGCTTCAAAAATATATATTTTTATCAACAGTCGTCATATAACTCAGACGTTTCGAACGTCATTCTTTAGCCAGGAATCTTACCAGCGCGATTGCTATATAATATTCGCAGGCAAGCTAAGGCCTTGAGAACATTCAAATGACGATAACTTTTTTTTTAATGAACCGATTTTGATGAACTAAACTTTAGTAGTTAAGTTGAGTTAAACCAAAGCAATCGGTGACTTTTAAGTAAATCGGTTCAGCACTTTCAGAGAAAAATGCGGACAAAAATAAGTCAACAGACAGACAGACAAGAAATTCAAAAAAAATCTTTTCGCTTTCTATTATTCTTTTTAAGTGCCCCTCTATCCATTTCAGTCAAAATTACTAAATGTACAGACAATATTTTTACTGTCTTATTATATATAGAGATTTAATTAAATAAAAAAATACAGCAGAGTAGGTAGAGGGTCCCTATGTTAAGTTTACTCCGTTCCCCATTTTCTGCCGATTTTGGAGTCATTGTATATTGAGAGGCGGAACTTAACGCCTCGACACTAGAGCGAAGAAATGGAAATATACATTTTAAGTAAATATTTCATTTCCTCGAGTGGGGATCGAACTCACAACCAGTTGCTTTTAGAGTCACACTTTGTGCCTTTAAAATATTCATATTTTAAAAACCATTAAAATCTTTTTATGCATATTTTCTGTTTAAAACAGGTTTTCCCGTTTAAAATTCTATTGAAGCATTTTCAATGTAAAAATGTATGTTTCAATAACCTCAATCTCTAGCCTATATTTTACTATTAATGTATAAAATAACGAGCTTTAGCCCGCAATTTCATTTGCATGGACTATAAAATCTCGTATTATTTCGTTCTTTTAGAAATTACGGGAAATGCTCCCTACATCCCCCAAAGACCTTACATGTCAATACATGCTAAATCGTAGGTTTCTACGATGCTTAGTTTTGTCTGTTGACTGACAGACTCAGAAAATATTTTTTATTAATATTAATATTGAAATTAAATTACGAAACTATAAAAAAAATATAATGCGAAATTGGTGAACGGAAGGTTCCCTCTGCCTACGCTGTTATATGCAGGATACAGTGTAAAGCTAAAATAGCTATAATAATCGTATGCTACCGTCAGACAAGTCCCACCTAACCCGGATAACTTTGATATACGATTTTGACAACTTCCAAACAATAACAAATTAATATCATCTGAAAACATGTTTTTTGCAACAGTATACACTAACAAGAACAATGTAATGAGCAAAAACTTAATATGTTTACTAGTAGTAGTAGTTTACTAGTAGTAGTTGTAGTGTTGGCCAACGTCCCACTAGACATCTTCTATTTTCATCATGATCAGCTCAATGGTACCATAATATTGTCTTCTTCTTCCTGGCATTATTCCAGGCTCTGCCTTCCAACTCAATTTATTGCATTTTGCACGGTCTTTGTC
>JAATLQ010033848.1:19671-38813 GCA_013421005.1 Heliconius erato x Heliconius himera | reverse complement strand
TCACGAAAAAAAAAAAAAAAAAAAAAAAAAAAGGAGTTTCCTTTCTCTGGAGGGTAAAGCTGGATCTGAGCTCATAGTAACGAAACAAATTACGGCGTTGATTTCCACCATTGCCATTGTTACCAGAGTAACAGAACAAATCACGGCGTTTAGTTCTGCTATTCAACACAATATATCAATTGAACGGTGTAAATGGAACGTATTGTCTTAACACTAGGTTTCCTCTGCTTACTATGCGATATGCATTTATACGGTATCTCGCATATAGCTGGGTAAAAAATAAATTAAGGAAACGAAAATACATTTCTGACAAAATTAAAAAAAACTTTATAGTATATATAAACATGAAAGAAATCCACACCACATTCATTCAATTGGGCGGGCGTTTTAAAATCGTGTTCATTAACGAAAGTCAATTTTCATCAGTGAAATAACCAGCGGACGCGCCTGAGGCGGAGCTCCGGAAATATATTTTAAGAAAATAATTATAATATTTTTGTTAATAAAAACTGAGCTTGCTTTTTGTATAAGAAAATATTATAACGATTTTATTTTTAAGCTTTAAAGGGTCACAAAGATGTCAAAAGGGCCAAAAGTTGTGGAAAAAAGAAAAAAATATCAGCTTCACGCTCGCACGCACGCACCTCGCATACAGCAGGGTCGGCAGAGGGAACCTAGTGCTAAGACACTCCGTTCCACACTTTCTGCCGAATTCGGGAGGCATTGCGTGTTGAGTGGCAGAACTCCTAGTGTAAGAATATTTCCTTGCTCACTTACCGCCTATAAGTGAAGTTTATCTGTTTTAAAAACCTCACGCTGTATCCCGCATATCCCGAGAACCTAGTCTCAATATACTCAGTTCACTAAACACCACAAAAAACAAAGCTAAAATTAATTATATTCTAACTGTAAATACAATTGTTGCGTATTTGATTCCCACCTGAGGGATGAACACGCAATATCGCAAAATCGGGAGGTGCGTGGGCAGCGTAGTATCCTTACACGATTTTTTCTATCCCGCCATATACGGTATACAGCAAAAAGGTCAACAAAAACATCTTCTTTTCAGAAATTCTTTTTATTTTCCGGGACGCGAGAGTGCAGTTAAGTTAATTTATGATCGAGTACGAATCCCGGATACGGGCGAATGACAATCAATCACGCTTTCAAAGAGATCGCCTCGAGTCTACCATAAGACATTCTATTATTCTATTGACATATCGACCCATTAATATCGATTTATGTTATTTTATGCTTTTTATAGATAGAATAATCGTAAAACTAATATATATTTTTAAAGAATGAAGATTGACGCCTGACGTAGTGCAGAGGCACAAGCATGCGACTGTAAATGTGGCAGTTTGTGGGTTCGATTCCCACTAAAGGAAATTATATATTTAATGTTTTCGTCTTATTTCGTCGCTCTGGTAACGAGGCAAGGCATGGATCCTTCATTCAACACGCAATGCCTCCAGAATTCGGCGAAAAGTGGGGAACGGAAGTATTTTAAAGGGAATGGAGTGTCTTAACACTAACCCTTGGTTCCTTTTGCCTACCTTACTATGTGTGGAATACAGCGTGAAGCTCAAATAACAAAAAAAAACATTTTATGAAAAGATTTACATTATAAATGGATTAAAGGGACACCATTGTATCCCAATTATATTAAAGTAAGCAAGATGGTTTAAAAAAATCAATTTATTTTAGGGGACGGTTAGGGAAATTGCAGTATTGGCTTTCATTATGTACACTCTACGTATCTAATTACAATTTAAAGAAAAAGTAATCTCTTCATTAAACCTATATTTAACAAATATACTATACTTCATACTAATATACGCAAAAACATGTAATGCAAATCGTCCTCTGTTAAACTGCTGATAAGAGCTGACCCCTCAGCATTCCCTCGGAGGCAATTTATCACTTAGACCCTTTACAAGTATCTAATAGTTGTGATGGCAGAATATCGTATTGCTATTAATATTCTCTCTAATAGAAGATTTTGCTTCTTTTAGACCTTGGTGCAACAAATGCCTAAATGAAGCATTTTTTTTTCGTTTTTATAAATTTATTGGATTTTGGAGTACTTTTATATTTTATATCTACAAAAATAATATATTTCATGATAAATATTTAATTTGACATTATGTTTACATAAAAATACATTATGTAATGTATTGTTGTATGTAATGTGTTTAAATCCGTCATTTATAAGAAAAACACATTTTCAAAAACCGCCTTAATTATTTTTTGGACTTTATTTTAAAAACTCAATATGGGTACAATTATTTATTTTAAGATTTTTCCATTCGCTCCGGCACATCCTGTATCAACGTATAAGTATAAGTATTCTTTTAAAAGAGTTTGAACTCACAGTCACCAATATGAAATCGGAGTGAAAAATGTATAAAACACAAATTTGAACTATAATCATTTGAGCACGGACGGAGCCGCGCACCTCCACCGAGATATATGGAACGTTACGCCGAACAGACAACAGACGTAATGAACACATAATAGTCACAAAGAGATTTTAGTGTAATATGCCCCGTGATTTACATTTGCTACTCTAAGTGATAACTCTTCGCAATCAGTCATTCTGGTACAACAAATATGCAATGTTGGGACTGAAGCTGGAACTAAAACGTCTATTTCAAAGGGTCTGATGTCGGCCCGTGGGATTGATTTACGATTGTAACATGTTACATTAGAGAGTAAGTTTGCAAGTGAAGCAGCAAAAAGAATTACATTACTATGAATATATCTAAGCGAAATAGAAGTATGCAGATCAGTAGTATAAAAATAAGCTTCTCATTGTATCTCGCATATAGACAGAGAGATTTTTTTTTCTAGTTTCACCATTACCTGAACAGAGCGAGGTAATGAAAATAATTAATTCCCCCGAGTCAGTGATCGAACCCAAAACTATCACGTTTACAGACAGAAGCTTTGCCATGCGTCACGAAGCCCTCAATGATATATTATGTATATAATGATACCCAAAAAAAATATAAAAATAAATAAAATAGAAAATTATGGTAATTAAATCTTTTTTGCAACTTACAGCGTTATCTATAGAAGAACAAAGTTGCGTGAGAAGTAAGAAAAGCAGTTTATTTAGTTGAAGTCGCTTATTTCAGAAACTACTATTTCGAATTAAATTATTTTCTCCTTTCTCGATAAATAGACCATCCTGACGGTTAGACCAGAGATTTTACTACGTACATTTGGTATGAGTCGTGTGCGTTGAAGGCGAAGCTGCTCGTATTGTTTTATAGTTTCATGCTGTAACCCGCATGCAGCAGAGAAACTATCTAAAAACCTTAATCTTAAGTCATTTTCCCCTTTCGGCTCAATTTTCGAGACATTACGTGTTTCACTCAACACAGCGCTGTGTCTTGTTTTTAAAGCGAGCGAGGAAACGAAAATAAATTCCTAAAGATAATCGAACCCACAACTGTCCCGCTGCGCTACGACGGAAGTGAAAATAATAATATAAAGAAAATAAACATATTTCACGAACGTAAGATATCGGTATAAGATAGTGAAGTATTTATTAGGTCAGTTCATTTTGTATCCGCATCGGGGAGATAGGCGGCGCGCCAATTATAGATATATGTAAATTATTATAGAAGAAATTTCTGGAAGACATTACTAGTAAGCTTTTTAAGCTATTGAAAAAGGTCAAATCTTTGAAACTGCTCCTTTTTTTTGGTAACTCTTTTGTTAACACTATGCCTTTTGTAATCTATGATGGATATGATTTTTTATATATCTGGAATATATAAGCAACAAATCCAAAAACAAACTTAAGTTAAAATCATATTTCACTTTAACTAAGAAGCTTGATTTTTCTGTGCTCCATGGAACCGTAGACTTGAACGTTCGATATCAATTTCAACTGTCCTCGCTGTACCTCGACACTATCTCGAGATAAATATTCTAGACAGACAGACAGCAAAGTGGTAATCTATAAGGGTTCCGTTTTTCCTTTTGAAGTACGCAACCCTAAAAATAGAAAAAATAGAACTTCCACTATCTCCATTATATAGATTCATAATATGTAAAATAACTAAGTTATATGTAACTTAGTTTAATAGAGAATATTATAATTTACTTTATAACCATATAACTTGACATGGGCGAAGTGATCCTTGCTCAACTGGCACGTTCGGAATAGCATAAATAAACAGCAGAAAAATTACATATTTTTTTTACTTTTTTTTTTCAAGTTATTCCACACTTAGGGAAGAAAAAATACTCTTTCAGAAAACATATAGAAATTTAAACGTAGCGGATTTGAACCCGCATTCCTTTAGAAACCCCGATTTCTTTAGAAACCGTCCAAGTGCTCCGACCAACTAAACCATACATTCTCAACGAGCTACGTCGAAATTCTTATACGCTTGTTACAACTTATTTACGTTGTTAAAATATATTTAAAAAATAATCTTCTCTCTCTTCTTTTAAATATAACACAAACTTCACACAACAAATGAAAATAATTCATTCCTTCGAGTGGCATTGGAACCTACAACCATCGCGTCAGAGTCAGGTGTTGTGCCACTTCCTCTTTATTTCTTAAGCGACTTTCAAGTAATATTTTAATGTATACAAAGATATTCTTTCGATCCATCGATCGTCAAGTGCAAGTTTTAATGTGAATTTCCCGGGTCGCGTGACCGTCGACCGTCGTATTGGCGTTGATTGTTTGAGAATACAATTTGTAAGTCATTTTCGTTTGAGTTTGATTTGCTGACGTCGTTGTTTTCATCTCAATCGGTTTGTTTAAAATCTGCTTAGTTTTTTTTTTCGTTGAATTATTGAGGTATTGCGTGTTGAGTGGCGAAACTCAACGCCGCGCTTTGCCTTGTTACCAGAGTGAATTTCTTCACTGTGAAAATATGAAATATCGTAGTAGGACTCGAACACATAGCGTCGCGTGTACAATCACACGCTTTGGTGCCCGTGAAGCTAAAGATTTACTAAATTCAAATAAGTAATCCTCTTAAAAAATATACACAAAATATCACAATAATCAGTTAAATAGTTAAGGCGTAAAAGTGTAACAAACAAATTCACTTTCGTTTTTATATTATTAAGGACTATATGCCCTTAATAATATAAAGACGAATAATAATATAAAGACGAATAATATAATGAAAGTGCTTAAACAAAACTTTCATCTACCACTATAAAACTATTTCAGAGCGATATTTGAAAGTTTAATCGTCCATTTAACAAAGCTTTAATACCATTTAGAACTTTTAAAAGCTCGCATCTCAAATAACAAAAGAAATTGAAATTGCTCAATCCAGCTAAAAATTCAAATTGATAGCGTTCGTTAGTCAAATGAATTGAATATATTACCCGTAATTAAATACGCCGCGGTCTGAAACTCAATGTTTTTCAGAACTTTAAACCATCGATTCGATTCAAGGTCTATTACACTTTGAATGAAATTATCTTATTGCCTTTGATTTATGATAAAAAATACGATGATCTGATCGAGTGTAAATACGCTTTTTATGGTTAAAAAAATCTCTTTTACTTCTCCCTGCAACTACGGAGTGCAACTTTGGTTGTGTAAAATTTAAGATGTGAAATGGAGTTTTTTCTCTTTTACGTAGAAATATCCCCTACACTCCTTAAGGCCTAAAACCTACAGATATGCAAATTCAACTTTCTAAGTACAGTAGTTTGGTTTGTGCATTGTCTTTCAGTGACTCAGTAACGAAACGAACGATCGACTTCAAAGAGACTACTCTATATAACGTGACATTGGCGAAGTGATTAGTGCTCATAAACTAAGAACTGAACAGAACCAAACTAATGGCATATAGCTTGATTGTAACTGACACAAATATAATAGTTTTGGCTTGGTCGCTTTAAAGCGAAGTATTTGGTTGAATATTTTTTGACATTCTGATTGCGTACTGTCTAAAACAAAAACAAACGCAATCAGATTTTTTGTATTTACATTATGGATGCACGTGGGACCTCACATACCGCGATCGAAGCTTAAAATGAAATAATTAATTAAATTTGCAGCCGAGGACGGAGCCTTCCTCTTCTAAACGTGATACAGCGTACTCTTTTTCATACTCTTCAACATACTCTTCTTCGATACAGCATGAAGTTAAAAAAAAAAAAATCGAACGAACGAAAGAAAGAAAGAACGCGATGTTGTAATATAACCTTAGTCTTCCTAGATAAATGCACTTTACAACACAAAAATATTGTTTCAATTCTAATTAGCAGTTCAGATTAGTGCGTTCATCCAAACAAACTCTTCAATTTTATAATATTAATAAATATAGATATTAGATATGTACGTATATAAGTATAATCCTATTAAAAATGAACATTCGAGTTACTTTATAATTTTCTTCATAGTAAATTCATACCTAATATTTTAATCCGAGTGTCCGCTCCAGCTCAAATATTTGCGACCATTTGAATAACGGAAATCACCGGATGTCCCGCAGATAGCTTTATGTAACTTAGAGCGGAAGTGGAATCTATCTGCGAGCATTAATTGATAACTTTTGTTAACAGTTTCAATTTAAATCTATCAAACGAAGCGATTATTTGAACATTGCTCTATTCATCTTCAGCTTGCATACTCGTAGGTAAACGCAAAAATGGAATGGAAAATGTGAAATTTTTATGTTAAATAAATTTAGTTTCACGCTGCATTCCCCATGCCTAACCGTGTGGTAGAGAGAACCCGGGAGTGTTTAGACACTTCGTTTCCCATTAAGACACTTTTAAGCCATTTTCCGCCGGATTCTTGATACATTGCACGTTGAGTGACGAATCTTAACGCTGCACTTTGCCTGGTTAGCAGAGTGAAGATATTAAAATATTAAATAATATCATTCGTTTAATTGTAAATCGAGCTCTCAAATATGTCGTTGACAGTCGCACGCTTGTACAATATTACAAAATAGTAGGAAATAGTATTGTAATGGTCTTTTATAATAGCGTTTAACGTTATTCAACGAAAAAAAGATTATGATATTAAAATGAAGTAATTTTGATTTTCTTAAAAAAAAAATCTTTACATATTTATAAAGAGACTAGCAGTCCACTCGCGGCTTCACCTGTATACCGCCTATAACTCTTTTATTGTGCTGCATTTGCCAACAGATAGATTATATCATTTATACATTCAATCATGAAAAACTTAATTTCATAAATTTGAGAAAGTGCTAGCACTACGTAGCTGCATTCGAGGATTTCATCGGCGGCAAAAGCGTCCCCCGCGGAACTCGAGGCTAGCCTTGCGGCTGTAAATAAATTGTTGAATTATTTTAATTTAACATTTTATGAAAGTATATCTTCGTCCAAATTGTAGGCTATTAAAGCCAAACCTTATCTTCATAAAATTTCCTTGAAGATGGAATAACTTTCGCTCATAAGTTTCAATATATGTACATGTGAAATAAAAAACGGTGAATCTTGGAATTTTCAATATTTTTTTGTCACAACATGCCTTATTGTGACTTATTTATAAGAGATATATATAGGATGTCGCGGACTTTATTTTAGAACTAATGAAATGTAATATTTTTGTAGTACAATGTACTTACCTATATTCAAGTATTTTTGTAGCGCACGCGCTTAAGGAGGCTATTTGATGATTTTATTTTATTTATTTTTATTTTAATTACCAACACAGCGTACACTAACAATTTAAACAGAAAAAGAAAATCATACAATTAATAACAAAGTGTCGCAAATATTTTACATATACAATAATATTTTTAAATTTTTTAAGAAACTAAAGTAAGCATACACTAAAATTATATATAATAATAATCGATAAAATACTTAATTTAAACAATAAGAACATTAACAAAAATATGATATTGTTATTTAAAAATAAAGAAAAATATATAATTAATAGACATGAGCGGCCACTTACATCTCAGGGACTTCAAAATTAAATGACGAAATGTGTGTTTTTTATTAACGAATGATGATGTTAATTATTATTGTTATTTCGTTATTATATATTATTCGTTAAATATTCAAGTCTAAGGGTGCGTTCAAACACAGAAAAATTAAGTTTCTAAGTCCACGCAATCAAAAGATACGAGCTTTTATGAATCGATTTTCCTATATTTTACATGAAATTTACGGCGTTATCAATACCTATAGAGTACTTTCTTTACTTTTCGACCTACAATTATGAAATTTGGCAAGAAGTGAGAACTAGAGATAAAAGGAAAAATCTAAAAAGTTAAAATTTATACGTATTTCATAGAAAAAAATCATTACAAACGTACATTTGTAGTTAATTTCATATAAAATGTGTCCGCAAACTTGAGTTAACTTTTGTAAATTATAATACATATTTTGTCAATGTTTATAAATTGTACTTCCCTTTGACTTCCTGAAATTGGTACGAAACCTTCGGAATGAGAGTGAGTTGACCGGTTTTATTTAGATATACTTGTTAAGCGCAACTCAACGCCGTGCTTCATTTCATAGCCAGACCGAGTAAATACGGAATGAAACACAATTGCAATGTTTACAAGCTGACAATGTGCCACTGCGCCACGTCGAATACTAAGAAACTATAAATTTTATAAAGGAAAAAGATCTAGATGGCGAAATCTCTTTAATAAATTCATGATTTAGCAATTTTTCTACTTAAGCTCAAGACAAAAGAGACTGTCTCAACACTAGATTCCCAGGTTCCCATTATCTACACTGCTACGTGTTAGATGCGTAAAGAAATAATAATCATAAAACGATCTTTCTACAGAAGCTCCAGACAAATATAAGTGCCATATATAAAGCTCACATTTATAATATAAATTTTGCTTTAAACAAAATAAAAATCTAAAATTCAAAATTGCATTTGCGAGCAGCTTTAACACATGGACATCTATTACTTTCGAAGCTGCTATATTTTTCAAAACATTCAAAGCTTATTGTTCTAGCGATAGTTCCAAAAGAAGAATGTCGCTAGTCTTGATGCACTACTTGATATGGATGTGTATTGTTATGAAAATTGAGGTGATTGACTGACTTTAAATTTTTTCAGCATTGCGCTTTTTGCGCGCACGCCTCATGTCTCAATTTTTTGAGTCACATCTAACCGGTACAATCAGACACTGTATCACTGTACTAAGACGGTCTTAATAAGTAAATTACTTTTTTAATATCGAATAGTTACAGATAGCTGATCAGCTATCATTCCTGGAGCGAAGCTACGACACGGATTTCAACGCCGTGTTTCATCTACCATAGCTAGAAAATGATGAAATTTAAATATAATCATTCCTCCTAGTATTACTTACATTTATTGAATAATAAATTATTTCAAAAATTTAAAACACAAAGATTCTCATCCCAAAATAGCGACAAACAAATATAAAGATATTCCAATTCATACACTATACAGGTCAATAAAAACTGCAAATCCATCTCTAGAGGATATAAGATATCCGGGATAACCGTGATCCCAGCCCCGAAGTGATGCTGCAACGCGGGCGAGGGGTCGTAAACAGGATGAAAAGTGACATCAACTTAGAGATCACTTTAATACTTTGTGAAACTTCAACTTAAAACTAGGTTTGGCAGAGGATTTATCTGAAATACATTTATAAATGATGATTATGTTGTCATGGTACGGTAGCACTGTGCCTTGTTGGTGATGTTTATACGTTCGATTTCCAGCTGGAGCATTTTAAATTTTGCGTGTAATAAATATCCTATCAAAAACAACCTTTAAAAGCCAGCCAAGTAATGATATCTCTAGATAAATCCAAGCAGCAGCGAGCCATTTCTAATGTACGATTTATTATTAATATAGTAAAATGTGATGGACCGTTGAACATTCTTTAAGCATAACTAGGTGTGTGTCCAAATCAAGGACCAAGTCTCACCAACCGAAAATCAAAAAATCTAATGATGATGCGAAAGAGGCCGATGAAGGTGATTGTGGCTATAGTGACAGGGGCATTAGGGTGTGACTGTAATGTGACAGTCGTGGGTTCGATCTCCACTGAGAGATCGAGTAAAAAATAATACAAGGTTCCCTATACCTACCCTGTGATACTCGGTATACAGCGTAAAGCTAATTATTTTTATTTTTAAATAAATAAGAACGTAGGGGGGTAGTGGTAAGGTGGACCTGATTGTAAATTTCATGATTATGGGTTGTCATTCCCACTCCGGGGAATTAATTATTTGTACTATTTATTTAAAAAATGTAATAGAGAATACTTCAAAAAATCAATTCCCCAAAGTTATAATGTATTTATTTTCCAAGAAAGTGAAGGCTAAGTCGGGACGAGTCAAGAATTTAAGAAATAAGAAACGTACGAAGCGAACTTGAAAAGGATTACAGCATTAAAAGAAATGCAATTTAACACGCTTTTGCTCTTTTAGAGGACGTTCTATTGGAGACGCTGCGCTGCGCTGGGAAATAAATAGCACAATTTTGACTTACCACCTTTTCTCATTTCTTTTAGTGAAATGAAATTAATATATTATATTACATTGACAAGGCCTGCGTGGCCCAGGCACAACTTCTACTATGAGCACAACTGTTGTAGGTTCGATTCCCATGATAGAAATGTATTTTTTTCTCACTCTAGTATCAATACAAAGTGTGGAGTTGAGTTCCATTAGTCACGTTACTTACGTTTCGAAACATTGCGTGTCTAACGCAATGTCTCGAAAATTAGATGAAAAGTTGGGAATAAACTGTTTTGAAACTAGGTACCTTGCTATATGCGATGTATAGCGTGAAGCTATTTATTTTTATAATTTTCTTTTTTTTTTCATAAACTACAGCAAAACATAGCAAGTAAGCAAGGATTCGCTTTTCAACATTTTATTTACAACGCTGACCTTAGTAAATACAAATTCGCTTAAATAATAAATTACTTTGCTCAAACGAATTCCATATTTTCATAACATCATTTTTCTTAATTAAATTCATTTGAATCCAATTAATTTTCCCTTTAAACGTCCAAAAATATAATACTGGAGAACTTTGTGTTTTATTAGAATTACTCAGGATTACAAGGGATCGGACTTAATTACTTGGTTCTCACAAATTATTACCGCGGCGCTTTCATGAAATAATTCTAACACACTATATACCTGTAGAGGCATGAAAAATGAGGAAGTGGATTCAATCCCCACGTGAGTGCAGAATCATTGGCGTTGAGTTCCATCACTCAATACGCGAAGTCTTGAACTTAAGCAGAAAATAGAGAACATAGTTTATTTACATTAGTTTATTTCTCTTGATCCACATTTAAAAAAAAATTAAATACTACATAGACTAAGGAGTGTATGACAGAACAGGACAGAATCGCAACAAGATTAAGTCTGCTACCAAATCGAGCGCTAAACAAAATGCTTTGATTTGCGTTCTTCGGCTTTATGGAACCATTTTGAGGTACTTTCGTGCCCCTATTTGAGAACCTTTGGATAGATTTTGAGCTTAAAAATTATAGTTTACTAGTAAGCTCTCACCAGAACCTCAAAATTTTAAGCTTGTAAGTCATATATTACCGAAGTTATGTGAAAGCTATTACCACATTATCATCAAAATAGAACTAGTATTTCCCACTCCTATCTCTGATTTATACTCTTTATGGCACTAAGGACTTTCAACGGGCTAAACTAATCAAGTAAAAACCTACTTTCTGCAAAAAAAAGTGAAATTCCACCAAAAACATCTTTTAAAAACTAGCCTATCAAGACGATGAAGCTATTTTTTTTTTGTCTATAAAAAATCAAGAAATTTGCGATTTTTTTATAATATAGTGAAATTTTATGTGCCTGACCGTTGATTATTCTTTAAGCATTATTATTATTATATTATTCATATCAAGATTGACTGATTAACAACTCAGCGGCCAACTCACATAAAATTTAACTATTTTAACTTACAGATTTCATTTCTTCTTATAGAGAAACAAATAGCTTCGTCGAGACTTGGCTGTTTTTTACTAGATGTTTATTGTGGAATATTATTTACGTGAAATATTTTCGTTAGAAGTACACATTTTTTTCCGTTATCCCGCACACAGCAGGGTAGGCATAGAGAACCTAGTCTTAAGACTCTCCATTCCCCATTTTCTACTGAATTCTGGAGCAATTTGGCATGTTAAGTGGTGGAACTCAACGCTGCACTTTGCCTCACCTCAATAACAGACCAAACCGAACGAACGAATTAAAAATTAAATATAATAATTTCCGCGAGTAAGAAACGAACCCACAACCTGTCGTGCTTACAGTCACACTGCGCCCCTGGCCTCATGTCATATCTATACAGGTCCAAATATGAAATTGCTTTCATTAAGCTTATAAAAGCTTCATTTCGAAAAGCTTTAAAAAAAATAAACAAAAAGAAGAAAAACATTTAAATATTTAGATTTAAATGTGCAGTAGTCCTGCAGAAGAGTACTCGGGCTGCTCATGTACGTTCATATACACATATATACGAGTGAATATATATTTTGCGTTTTGTAAAGAAAAATAGTCTCTATTTTATTGATTTTAAAATATAAATTTAATATTTCTGAAAGATCAGTCGAATTCTAGTCTGAGAGGCAAATTCTAAATGGTATATTTTTTATTTTTACTTTTTTTCTTGTATCCCTTTTTGTGTTTTTAGAACCTTAAATTATACACTGTTGTCTTTATTTCCTAATAATTAGCATGTCAATGTCAATAAATAAAATCAGAAAAAAAAATAATGAAAATAAAAAGTTATATTTAACGTGTATATTATATTTTATAACTATTACTTTTTAAAAATGCATTTCTGCTGTCCCATTAAAATTTCACTTTAACCTTTTTACATATTAATTTTCTTATTTTACAGAATATTAATATTATTACTTTTTTAACCCTACCCTAGCTACTTCATGTAAATTTTATACTTAAAGAATAAAGTTGAAGCAGTAATCTCTCTTACTATGCAGTCAATATTGGAAGCAAACAATATGTTATCGTCTAATATGAACGTACACATCGCTTTGATGCAATGCAGCTTTCTACTCAGTAAATGTTTCTCCATTCAAATACTACAAATTGGTTAAATGTATCTCTTTAATAAAAATCTTTTTAAGTTATTATTATATGGATTTATAAAAGTTTGTGGCTGAAAAGTATGTATTGTGTAATCTGACTCCGGAAAACAGAACAACTCTGTGTTATATATTAAACTTTATGGAGTTATTTGTATCACCATAGCTCTAACTATTAAAAATAAGTTCGTGGGTTCGAATCAAAAAAAAATCATTGCCTAATTAAATCTAAATGAAGAGTATTGCAATTTACTTTAAATTCAAGAGCTTTTTTTCGACATAACATTTTTTTTCTAAAAACGGGATAAATAAAGAGAGAATATTGTCTATATATTTACAACGACACAGATACAGAATATTGTTTATTTATAAAAATTATGAAACACGATACTTTCAAAAACTAGGCCACAAATATGTAAATTACATTTTTATTGATATTGCATAGATCTATACTAATACTATTAACCATATCTATATTAATATTATAAAACTGAAGACTTCATTTGGTTGAACGCGCTTATCGCAGTAACGACTGGTTCAAGTCTATTTATTGAGTAAAGCCTACATATCACAATAATTAATTCGATATAACCCACTGTACTTGCGGTCAGAGATACAAGCAGATGAAAGTAATGCAGCATATTTATGAGTACATCATATAACAATTCAATGGTTTTTTTAGCTTTACACTGTAGCCCGCCTATAGCAGCGCATAGCAGGGTGGAAACCTAGCGTTAAGACACTCCGTTTCCTACTTTCCGCCGCATTACGCGTTGAGTGACAGAACAAAGCCACACTTTGCTTACCAGAGCAAGGGAATGAAAATATTATTAAATAATAATTCATTCCCACTCGTGGGAATGAATTATTATTTAATAAAATGAAATATTATTTAATAAATCTAACCTTCCCCTTTATAGTCACGGGCTTATGCTGATGCTCCAAGACGATCTCAATTGGAATCTTATTTAAATCAATCACGTTTCGTTATAAAAACAGATGTATACAGGACACAGGATCATTTGTATTCCGTGTATAGGAGAGGAAACCTGGGTGTCTTAATTTTCTAGACAATATGTGTTAGTGAGTGAACTCAACGTGACGCTATATGTTGTCACCAGAAGGAGAAAATGAAAATCATTCTCCCGTTGTCTCCGAATTGAAATCGAAGCAACGACCGTCACGTCATACGCTGTGCCACGACAGTATCTGTAATATAATAAAACACGGTACAAAACAGAATACTAGTTTCATATACAAAATCATTCACCTGATACTTTATAAATGAATGTAAAACGTATTTGCTACACGTGTAGGCGCCACGTGGCGCGGCGCGGCGCGAGCGCGACATTTGCTCGCCGGAAATATTTCAACTTTTACTGTTAGCTTTATTACTGCTGTTAGATATTTACGTGGTTTTGTTATGTTGTACGAGGTGCTGTTAGACAGGGATTTTTAGGATTTTTTTACTATTTTCAAGTTTATATGTATTTATAGGTATAGTTAATGTTATTTCGCTTCAATTTGACATTTGCTCATTTTGCAAGAGAGAAAGTCTAAGAATACATTGTATTAAGCGTAGGTATTTTTATGTCTTTGAAGATTTTTTCTAAAAGAAATTATGAATAGTGATAAAACTTACATTAGACCATCTATAAAACATCACTTACGGTACACCAAAATAATGATCAAAATCAATTTACAGTTCCCGTTACGTATATGAAAGTAACATACAATGAAATTGTTAAGTATTTTTTTTAAACTACGAATCTTAATGAGTATATATAACTTCAATATACATTAACTAGTCCGATGACAGTGGACATGCAAACGCACTCAACAGCGCTACGTGCAATATTGATAAACTTTACCTCTTAAGTATTTTTCTTTTCCATAGCATTTTTGTAGATAGTAATAATAAACAACGCCGTCTTGGCGTGTACAAGCGTGCTACTGTAAACGTGATGGTTGTGGGTTCGATCCTCACTCGAGGGAGAGAAATATTTTCATTTGCTCGCTCTGGTAAGCAGGCAAAGCGCGCAATGCCTCAAGATTTCGTCGAAAAGTGGAGAACTGAAGTATTTGAACAGAGAGCGGATTGTCTTAACACTAGATTCCCAGGTTCCCTCTGCTTACCCTGCTATGTACGGGAAATTTGAAATTGGGCGATGCGTGACGAACGGAGTGACTTAACAAAAGATTCCCTCTGTCTAGTCTACTATGAGGGTAAAACCGTGTAATAAAATAATAATATGATAAATAATATTTACATAATTGATATACATAGATATACGAGAGTGTGAAAGTGGAAAGTAAAATAATTTATTAACAGAATCCATCCTCCATCGCCATTAAACGTTGAAATTTTATAAGAATATAAGAAAAAATTAAAAAGTTATAACTACCCTCAACATAACTTGTATGCATAAAATAGTCCCCCGACAGAGGACACGCACTCCAATGAAAGCTACGTCCGGTTTCGATGGGACTTTTACGATCTGAGTAACGACGGTTCTTACTTAACTAATTGGTAGCATTTGCATACTATTAATCTAGCTTTAAGTAAATTATTGCGTTCTGTATGCGTTTAAGACGTTTATTGTTCTAGAGATATATAGAAACCACCATGGTGTGGTTATAGTGTCTGTTTGTGATGTATGTACACGAGATGGTTGTGGGTTCGATCTCATTCGTTTGAAATTCAACGTCGCATTTTACAAAGGAATTATTAGCCGTTATTCCACGCCTCCTGGAAACCAGGAGGCGCGGGTTCGAGTTCTGCTGCGTTCAAATTTTTATACGTTTTCTAAATAAGTATTTTTCTTTCCTAAGTGTGGAATAACACTTTAAAAATGTTTAAAAATATTAAAGAAAATTGAGAAAAAAAGAATTCCTTACTTAATAAGGAAAAAACCGTTACGACTTGGTATACGATTAGTAGGTGTGTGGTGCTATTTTATGTCCCAGCTCCGGTGTATGTAGGTTTGAGATACGACAGTGGGGTTTGTGCACAAATCACCATTCTAATACAATCCTAATATAAACAAGTCTACCAAATGCCTTCAGAATGATCACATACAAACGTCCGGGAGAGTTCAATAAGACTGTTGCTCCCGCAGTCTGGTAGGAAATCACGATGTAGGGGCGGGGTCCTTGCTCTTTCTTTCTTTCTTGTAACTAGCTCGCAGTTATAGTGGAGAGAACCTCTGAATCTCTTAAATATTTTCGGTTATTCACGATTACAACTATAAACGGGTCTAACCACTAGACACATCACGAGCCAAGGCATTATTTATAATGTAATATTTTTAAAGGTGTTTAAGATATCAGTTACAAGCGTGAGTCGAGTGTTATAGGGAGTTTTTAGAAGTCTGTGGTGAAAATTCTTCCAGTATTTTGTAAAATTGTTACTGAAGTTGAAGGTGGATTTATCATTATGACCCTGAAAGCAAACAAGAACCTATGCAGTGACACAAGAAGGGTACACCCTCCAAAGAAATTAAAAGTCACTTCATTTTGAAAGTCATGGTGGTTGTTAATCGAACATAAATATAAAGGTGAGAGAGACCATAAACACAAAATCCTATTCAACTTTGCGTCATATAAGGGAATCAATAAAAGAGAAAAGACGGGATAAATTGGCTGTCGATGTATTGCTTCTCCACGTAAACGCCCCGGTTCACAGGGCGCGTGTTTCTAAGGCTGTTGTTCGCGATAATGGCTTTAAAAAAGTCCCTATCTTATAGTCTATATTTAGCACCCAGTGTTTATTATCTGTCCCCAAATTTGAAAAAAGATGTCTGTGGGAAGTGATTTGTCTATGATGAAGATCTGAAGCCGGCAATAAATGCGCATTTTTCAAAGAAAGTAAGGTAGAAAGTATTTTTTTACAGGAAATCGACAAGTTAATATCACGATTTATTAAATGTATTGAGGTTGTGGGGAAGTAAATATTTTTGGGTTCATTTTTGTATTTTTTCATACCGATAACAAGAATACATTGAACGTCCCGCGTATGTACTCCACACTAATATAGAAAAATATTCTAAGAAAACGAATTTGAAAACCTCCCAGTGCTTTGACCACTAAGTCATAAAGTAAAAAATATAAATTCTTATCTAGTCTTGAAATTCTTATAAGCTAGTTACATTGTAGTATGGTTTCCAAGAAACGTTTAAGTACTGCTACGTTTATTTTATGGGCTCTCTAAAAGAAATGAAAATATTTAAATATCTTTCTCTCTCTAATTTATGTAAAATAGAATACATGATAATTTGAAATAATATTTAGAAAAAATAAGTGTATCATGCAAGTTACATATACCTGCCGATCACGCCACTGCTTGGCGCGTCATCAATTTTCATTATTATATTATTTTAATTGGATCTCTTTTAAACTTGGATTTTTCTGTTGTGTTTTCTCTACCGCATTATCTACCTCATATTCTATATTTAATTAAATAAATAAAATCCCGAATACAGCAGAGTAGGTAGAGGGTCCCTATATTAAGTTTACTCCGTTCCCCATTTTCTGCCGATTTTGGAGTCATTTTATATTGAGAGGCGGAACTTAACGCCGCGCTTTGCCTCGACACCAGAGCGAAGAAATGGAAATATACATTTTAAGTAAATATTTCATTTCCTCGAGTGGGAATCGAACTCACAACCAGTTGCTTTTAGAGTCACACTTTGTGCCTTTAAAATATTCATATTTTAAAAACCATTAAAATCTTTTTATGCAAATTTTCTGTTTAAAACAGGTTTTCCCGTTTAAAATTCTATTGAAGTATTTTCAATGTAAAAATGTATGTTTCAATAACCTCAATCTCTAGCCTATATTTTACTATTAATGTATAAAATAACGAGCTTTAGCCCGCAATTTCATTTGCATGGACTATAAAATCTCGTATTATTTCGTTCTTTTAGAAATTACGGGAAATGCTCCCTACAACCCCCAAAGACCTTACATGTCAATACATGCTAAATCGTAGGTTTCTACGATGCTTAGTTTTGTCTGTTGACTGACAGACTCAGAAAATATTTTTTATTAATATTAATATTGAAATTAAATTACGAAACTATAAAAAAAATATAATGCGAAATTGATGAACGGAAGGTTCCCTCTGCCTACCCTGTTATATGCAGGATACAGTGTAAAGCTAAAATAACTATAATAATCGTATGCTACCGTCAGACAAGTCCCACCTAACCCGGATAACTTTGATATATGACTTTGACAACTTCCAAACAATAACAAATTAATATTATCTGAAAACATGTTTTTTGCAACAGTATAACTAACAAGAACAATGTAATGAGCAAAAACTTAATATGTTTACTAGTAGTAGTTGTAGTGTTGGCCAAGGTTCCACTAGACATCTTCTATTTTCATCATGATCAACTCAATGGTACCATAATATTGTCTTCTTCTTCCTGGCATTATTCCAGGATCTGCCTTCCAACTTAACCTATTCCATTTTGCACGGTCTTTAGTGTCCTCGGTGATTAAACCATTGGCTTATGTCCTGACTCCAAGACTACCTCGAATATTCATTCGTGTTACGTATGCGGTCTGACTGCGTTACGCCGCACATCCACCTCAGCATCTTCATTTCCGTGACGTGAAGCTCTTGAGTGTGCCGAGATAGTGCTGGCCAACATTCGCTGCCATATAAAATTATGTTATATATATATAATTTTATACGGCAGAATGCTGGCCAGCACGATCTCGGCATATATATATGAAGCTGATTGATTGTTACAACAATTATGTTAACACAACAGCGTGTATAATTCAGATTCTTAGATTTTGTTACAATGTTACTTAATTAATACATATTAGATGTCTACATGCAAACTCGTGATAATTATATCATTTTCAAAAAAATATATTTTAAAACAAAAAAAATACTTTTACAAACAAATGCCGCGAACATTTATCGACAGCTGCGGCCAAATAGATATTCGACAAATATTTTTTTGCTGCAAAAATAAAAGCAGTGGAAGCAAAATGCTATTCGGGCCATTCATTTATTTTATAACCGATATCGCTTATAGAAATGGAAGAATATTTGGG
>JAATLQ010033848.1:0-19661 GCA_013421005.1 Heliconius erato x Heliconius himera | reverse complement strand
ATTAGATGTCTACATGCAAACTCGTGATAATTATATCATTTTCAAAAAAATATATTTTAAAACAAAAAAAATACTTTTACAAACAAATGCCGCGAACATTTATCGACAGCTGCGGCCAAATAGATATTCGACAAATATTTTTTTGCTGCAAAAATAAAAGCAGTGGAAGCAAAATGCTATTCGGGCCATTCATTTATTTTATAACCGATATCGCTTATAGAAATGGAAGAATATTTGGGTAGGATAGTTAATGGTTTGTAAGCACTAAACTTGAGGCCTTTGGGGCGCAGTGGGAAAGAGTGATGATAATATTGATAGTTGTGAGTTCAGTTCGGGGATAGTCTTCAAAATTATGTTTCGGTAATAGAACATTCGGCGCTAAGTTCATCTAGTCAATGCACAGTGCAGTGACAATGTGGCAGACAGCGAAAAACAGAGTGTCTTAACACTTGGTTCTCTTTCTTGGTTTTCTTTTGAATATTTAGTAAACTAAGACATCTTTGGTTTCAGTGGTAAAACACTCCATTCTCCCGCCCGAATTTTCGAGGTATCGCATATTGATTAACCAAGCATAACGCCACGCTTTTGTTTTGTTTTCACAACGAGAAAGTAA
The DNA here is from genome assembly GCA_013421005.1 of Heliconius erato x Heliconius himera. NCBI lineage: Eukaryota > Metazoa > Arthropoda > Insecta > Lepidoptera > Nymphalidae > Heliconius > Heliconius erato x Heliconius himera. The sequence continues at coordinate 19,048 of JAATLQ010033848.1, read as the reverse complement.
AAAAGTTGATGAGTTCGTGGAAGTCGAACTCCCAGCCGTTTCATGTACAGTCAAGAGTAGCTGTATCGCTGCGCCACGACGGCCTCAGCCATATAACCTAAACGTTTGATGAATAATCATAGATGTTAATAACCAAACCTAAGGCAAGGGTTATATAAATTGGACCGGATCCCAGCATCCTCAATCTCGATATTGAGGTCATTAAACTGGGAGCAATGATAGCTAGATATGGGAAATTGATTATACATATATGGACAAGACCCCATAGTGAAGTAGTTGCGTCGTGTTTGAGTGAGTGAGACGCTTCTGAATTCAATTCGTTTTTGAGAGAAATAAACTCTGTTTAGCTTAGTATAGTTGGGCGAGAAAGATGAAAAAAAAAACTTAAATAAGAAAATGGGGCCAATCGTGGCGTTTGGCCACCAAGTGTGACTTTACAATCACACTGCTTGTGGGTTCAATCCCCACTCGAGAAAATGAAATATTTATTTAAATTTATATTTTCATTTCTTCGTTCTGGTGCCGAGGCAAAGCGCGGCCTTAAGTTCCGCCACTCAACTAGCAATGCCTCTAGAATTTGATGGTAAGTGGGGAACAGAGTGTTTTAAACTAGGTTCCCTCTGTCAACCCTGCTGTTTGCAGAATACGGCGAAAGCCAAATTTCATACCATTTAGTTCAAATACTTCGTTAAAAGGAGCCCATACATTTTTAGGTATTAATATATGGATGATTGTTTCACGGCTACTAAACAAGCAATTAACAGTCAACGTTCCACAATAAAGTAATCAAACTATCGACGGGTCGTGCTCAGTTTTAATTATATTGTATTTAACTTCCACTACGTCACTATCGGTCGAAATTAACTATTTATTATTTAGAAATAATTATTTGTTTCTGATCGCTTTGTTTTTAACTAATTTATTCTTCACTGTTTGTATTGACAGAGATAATATTATATTAAAATACGCGATTTTTCTATCTTTATGTACTTAGTAAAACAACTAGCCTTCACCTGCGGCTTTCCCTGCGTAGTGTAATGGAAATATCTAAGTCGTGTACGACATACTTTAAATACGATATTGGTGCAAGTTCATTGGGTTATAGTAAAAAAATTAATATCATCTTTGAATGTATAACATCATGCCTTCCTCGATGTAGGAAATATCAAGAACAAGAAGATCTTTTAATCCTCCTATAATTCCTGACATTAGCGCGTTAAACCAAAAAACTCTTTAGTTTTATTATATTAGAGCATTGCATTAAAATCAGTTGAAGCCAGTTGAAAATGGTGAAAAAAAAACTGCAAAAGAAAATTCTTCATAGCCAACATAAGTTTTACTTTGAAAGACATTGTTAAGGCCTAACTCTACTACAATTGTTTAAAATATGTGTTCATGAAATATATACTGTATAATCAAAAGTGAAAAAAAAAGAATTGTTTCCATGCACATCTAATTTCTGTAACGTTTGCCCAAAATAACGAGATTGCATGTCAAATGATGATGATAACATTGCACATTGTTCAAAAATGATCTTATATCTATTAATGTTTACATTAATCTAAAATTTCAGCTTTCCCAAAATGCATAAGAACCACCGACCATCACTATTTCTATTTAATAAAACCATTATTTCTATTTCGCTAGAATACTACTATTATTTCTCTTAAATATTCTGTCGGTGTTAAACTAGTTGTTTTAGTGAGACTAAGCTTTTTTCGTACAAAAAACATGTAGACCAGTAAATTGAACAAACTGTTTAAATATACAAAGCTTGCATTCAAAAACACCGTGGAAACAGATAGTGGTTTTGATAGTGGTTTAGAGCCTGATATAAATATAAACATACGTATGTTTATATGCCATTTGCGTCTTAAGTATATTGTTCTTAGTATCCTATTCATTGTAATTAGGTAAATTAAGAACAGTTTTACTTATCAGAGCGAGAAAATAAGAAAATTAAATATTTCATTTTCCTTAAATGGGAATCGAACCTACGACCTGTCACGTTTACATTCGCACTCTTGTCCACATGTACCACGACTGGCCTAAGGATATCATGTATTACGTATAAAATAAACCAACCAGCTTCACATATTTTTTTCTACATGGCAGGGTAGGCAGGGGAACCTGGTGTTAAGAAACTGGGAAACGGAACTCCAGTAACCATCCGATTTTCGAGATATTGCATGTTGAACGTACAGATTTTGCGATTACAGTCAAACGATGTGCTGCTACCCCACTACGGCCTCATGTAAAATATAATGTCATTAATAATCATCTTGTAAGGTTTATTTGTTTTGGTTTGGAAAAAAATACATATTTACCAACGATTCTAAATGAAGATAAATATTTCCAAAACAGTCTGTCAAATAACGAAAAAAAAAACGAAAATTCTCGTCAAACTCTCTCAAAATCAGGTTCGCGGCTAAGCTCAAATCCAGCCCGCACCAAACCTGGCGACGCGCCAGCGCGCGCTCCACCGCACAACACTATTACGTTCGCATGTAGCTAGTCGCTGTGACCTATAGCCCACGGATCGTTGGTGAACTATACTTGAAATACCTAAATATGAGCTAACCAGGTTCAAATTCGACAAATTTCTACATATTTTGAGGTGAATGAAAGATAAATATTAGTCTTCATGTATAACGCATAATCTTGTTTTGAAGCGGGAGAAGGAGAGTAGAAAGATATGATTCTATTATATATTGTTTAGAGAATTAAGAAAGATCATTCTGTTTATGTTTGTCATGTTGCCAAGTATTATTGTGCCAAGCAAGTGTAATAGTTTGCCAAGATCACTTTGTTACCAGTTGCGAGCAAGTAATGTAGGGTGTAACGTTTTTGGTTTGAAGTTGAATAGCTTATACATATGCAGATTTATACATTCTAAGTTAATTTTGTTGAATAGAACTTGTTATAATCGATTTGTCGCTTAATTTTTTATTTTTTGATACTTGTTCTTCTTTAGAACAAACCATGGCATGCATCTGTCACTATTAGCAATCTGCCTCTAAATATTTTCTTACTTTCCTTATACTTAACGAATTCTAGAGAAAAAGTAATATCTGGAAACCCTTATAGTTCCTACAAATTAAAAAGAAAACTTCGATCCAATATTTGATCGCCTCACAAAGGTTAGGACATAGAAAAAGCTCGTCAGAAACTTTCGAAATTAGTTTCTGGTCCACTTTAAGCTTTTTGCTGTGAACGTGAACGTGGATGTGAAGGACAAATAAAGTCCACACATGTTTGCTCGCTGGCCGGCAGCCAGCGCCCCGCTCCGCACCAGCTCATCGCCGTCGGAGCCGCAGAGTTATATACCTGGGAGCTGTGGGAGTGTGTGGGAACTATTAATGGCGTTACTCTATAATATGCAATAGTATTTTGCTTATATAGTATTTTTAGTTTTTGAACTTAGCGTGTTAACCGAAACAAACTTTTTAGCTTTATGATATAAGCGAACAAAAAATAGCGGTTATCATTTTTTAATTTTTATATGTATAACACATGCAGAAAGGATTAGAAAAAAAAGATATTGCTCGGATTTTTATATTTATATCTATATATCGTTACGAGTAATATCTTTTTTTTGTAATGATAATAATAATGTAATGATATATATAACTCTCCTTTTTTGAGTGACTGACAGACAAAGCTCATGTGAAACTAATCAACTTAGAAAGTTAAAAATCAGCTCCATTAGGTAGTGTAGGGGAGGACCAAGAAAAGATTACCCAAAATTCCGAAACGAAAAAAAACAGGATTGTTCTTTTTATATTTTAAAGCAAAGCAAAAAAAACCACTATGTTACGCCCTAACAAAACAATTATTATAATAAATATTTTTAATTGTATTTCTATTAAGAAATGCATTGAGAGGGCTCGTCGCTTATCTACAGCTATAACAAATATTTGAAACACTCCAGCGAGCAAAGTTCAAATTAAACAGGTTTGGTTTAACATCGAAAGCTTCCGCAAAACAATATTTTGGTGAAAATCCAAAGTAGTTTATGAAATTTATCCAAACAGGATACATAGTACGTTGTATAGTAACAATACCGTGAATAAAATAACAAACAACTATCTACTTCTATTCTATACTGTAGTACAAAATACCAGGCTGCTATCTAGCGTGAGGCTATAACATTATGCCACAGCCTGTAGATAATACAGCTTCTTCAAATTCATAGTTTTTTTTTTGGAATATTTTATTGTGATATTTGTACTGTGTTTGCTATATTGCATTTTGCTTATAAGAGCTTATAATTTGTGTAACCAGATCAATTTTTGTTTTTGATATTTTGATAAATTGAACCTACAGTCATTAAAATCTAAATACGCAATGGCTCTTATATGGGAGCGACACGTATAGAAAGCGGAGAACGAAATTTTAAAATTAAATCTCGTTTACCTATCTTTAATATAAATAAATATATATATATATATATATATATATATATATATATATATATATTTTCTTTCATCCTAGCATCTAGGCTATACGACCACCATATAAATCAAGTTGGACAAAGCGTCGTGATTCCCGCGCCACGGGGAGGTGTCCAACAAATACACGGTGTATGTATCCATACACGTATAGCACGTCTATTGTTACATAGAAAATAAAATGTGACCGCTATTCACACAAAACGTCACACTACTATTTAACGTTATAATACGTATTAAAAAGGAAATGTTTTCTAAATATATAAGATAATATTTTCACAAGCTTCTCTGTAGTGATTTGACTTTTTTAGCCTCACGCTGGTGCATGCTGCGTTTAGTAGGCAATGCAGAAGAAATCCAATGTTAAGAGTTGAGTAATGTTAACGTTATTATTTGAATATTATTATTTGAAAATACTATGGAACTAAAATTTAAAGTTTTCTAAATATACTTACACAATTTCAATGTAGATAAGTATTAGTAATAATTAGTAAGTACATCATGTAAATGTATATAGATAAAAATTATGTTGACGTCTGTTATATGATTTAAGCTCAAAATTTATGGAGATAAACTGATTTAAAGAATCTGCCGTCCTACTCAACCTGGAGTAGTTTGATGGTGGACTTTGCACGGTCTTTGACATCTGGGTTTGTCCATTGGCTCTCTAGTCTCTGTGTAGTCTAAATCTAGGGGCAAATATGGCAAGACACTTCTGTCCAGAAGACTAAATGGTCGAGCGCCAAGACCGCGCTACTTCGCACATTCACCATTTTATCACACTATACATATGTAAATTACTTACAAGTAAACTCGGATTGCACAGTTATTGCGTTCACCCACAAGATAAATAGCATATCATAAAATTAAATGGTGTATGTAAATGTTACCTTCCCATAGGAAACACTCAATGGAAGAGTTCAAATTCGAACATGATACGATCAATTAAAAAAAAATCTAAAGTTGATCGTTATGTGATCAAATAAAGGGATGTTTTGTATTGATATTTTAAAAAAAAAATTACCGATTAACATAAAATTATATAAGATCGATAGAGATCTCATCCTATTCAAAGAAAAAAAATGGTTAAAGCGAACAACACAGTATTAAAATATGAGACTTATGATGATGAGCAAGGAAATGCAAATAATACATTTCCCTTAGAGGAATCGAACCCACAACCACTGTATTTACAGTTAGACGATGTACTCCTTACTTTCATTGAATTCAGCCATCATTAATTAACCTAATTCGACTCTTCTCATCAAGAATCTTTAGAAGCTGTATTATCTCAATATTAGCTGTAATATCTGCACAAAGGACTGACAATACAGTATCTATAAGATATGATATTTGAGCGATAGTTCAAGTGAGATAAGGTATCATGGAGCCATTATGTAAATTAAGCATCGTAAATAAGTCCGACTGTTTAGCTTTTGTAGTCAAATTGTTGTTATAATAGACGTGACATGCTATTAGCGAAATTTGGACGTAACATATACTTGTGTTTAGCTTCTTTTAGATGAATTAAAAAAGTATTAAAATTAAGTTTTTACACTAAAAGTATCAATTTTATTAAAGAATTTAGAATATTACCCTCTAAAAGCTTAAACATCACTTCATTACGACACTGTAGAATACATTCGATTTCAATGCACTTGGTTGAGTGCCAAATAGCTGGCACTTTTGCTCTGAACCGAGCCAAAGAATACCATCGCACGTGAGAACTGCTGTAATGACGCCCTTTATATTGAAAACGCGAGGATATTTAGGGGACTTAGCTGGTCCACGACTTAGAAGTTGAACGTATGCTACCAGTAGTTTGTTGAATAGCAGTAGTAATAGTCTTGTGATTTTATTACTATAGTTGTAAAACTTTCTTATAAGCTTTTCTATAACAGTTACAAAGTTGTTTAATTTTGTAATACTTGTGGATTCTGCTTGTACACACAGAAATGTTGTTTACTATTCGATATGCGATAAATTAAAACTATTTTTTTAAGCTTCACGCTGTTTCCCACATGCAGTTGGGTAAGCAGAGGAAACGTCGGAAACTAGTGTTAAAACACTCTGTTCTCATTAAGATACTTTCATTTTGTATCCTCGGAATTCTCAAGGCATTGCGTGTTAAATGGTTTTATAGTAGTAGTATAGATTCTTGTATGTCTCGTATAAATAAAGAAATAAGTTCACATTGCGTCAATCTATTAAATGTTTTTAACAATAGTTTCAGGTCGTCGACTCGAAAGAGCACAAATGTGCGACTGTAAATGCGACAGGGTGTAGTTTTCATTCCCATTCGGGGGATTATTTAATATTCTCATTTACTCACTCTGTCAAAAGTCTGTCGTAGTAAAGCGCGGCGTTGAGTTCTGCCACTCAACACGCAATGCCTTCAGAATTCGGGAGAAAGTGAGCAACGGAGTGTCTTAACACTAGGTTCCCTCTGCCTACCTTACTGTGTACGGGATCAGCGTGAAGCTGATTATAGATTATTATTATTATTTAAATATAAACTAAAACTAACTACAACTCCCCACACAGTGATCCAGTGATAGTTGTATCTATTCCACCAAGTTGCCCACACGCACCGCCCATCTCTTACAATTGGGTTCCCTACAGTCGCTGCACCCATTATGGGCGTAATAGCAACTCATGCCTCACTAACTCATGCATGAAGCTTGCCCATTGTTAGGACCATTTGTGTTGTATTATTTGCTTTATAAATAAACAACAGTGTATTTACTTGCTGTGATAGTTGTGGGTTCAAAACTACGTAAATACGCAGGAATATACAATACATAGTTAGTATAGTATAGTTAAATTACCTAAATTATTATTAGTCACGATTTATCATATATATAACAAGGTAGGTAAAAGAACTTAGTGTCAATATACTCCGTTTCCCACTTTCCATCTATTCACGAAACACTACGTTTCGTGAAGGAATTGTACGCCGTACATTTTATTACGAAAGAGAAAAATGTAAATTAACATTGACAGTAAGTTAAATAATCTCAATCCAGTCGTGGCGCAGGGGAACAAAGTGTGGTTGTAAAACCAACCAGTCAGTTGATTGATGGATTCGATTTCCACTTGAGAAAATGAAATATTTATTTTCATTTCTTCGCTCTTGTGTCGAGACAAAGCGCGGAACTGAGTTCCGCCACTCCACCACATGCAATGCCTACAGAACTCGGCGAAAAGTGGTGAACGGAGTGTCTTAACACTAGGTTCCCTCTGCCTACCCTGCTGTGTGCGGGATACAGCGTGAAGCTGATTAATTGATTATTTAAATCTCAGAAATACACCATTTCGAATATATTATATTTAGCCAAGCGTATGTTAAAGTGAGTGAGTGACAGCCACTCAACACGTAATTAGGCGGAAGTGTGAAACGATGTCTCAAATACGATATCTTTATGTAAATCAAATACACACGTCGTTGAGCTTCCTTTTGCTTGAAAACGTTACATTGTATGTTGTTCAAGTGTGTCTAGTTAGTAATGATTTATCATTTGTGTACGTTTTACTCCCTTGAGTTAAAAGAAAAACATTCTAAAATATGATATTATGATTTGTTACCATACTTTCTTCACGTATTCAAAGGGAACCTAGTGCTTATATTTTCCACTCAAATTTCGAAACTCAAGACTCCTAGCTTTGCTTACTACTAGAACAAAGAAATGAAAATAATCTGTTACTCCAAATGGAAATCGAATCCACAATGGTCTCGCGTCGCTTTTACAGTCAGACGTTTGGCCGTTCCACCAGAATGATCTCAATTTTGTTTTACTTATATAAAAAGAATATAATCAATTTTCCAGCTTGTTTTGTTTGATAGAATGCACCTTTACGTTTTCTCTACGATTAAAACCATTACTAATTAATTATTACATTGTTCCCATATTGATAACTAGAGGGCACGCGCAGCTTCGCCCGCGTATTTGCACACTTAGGGGTGACTTCTCAAAAAAAACCACGAAACACGTGTTCACTTCGCCCGCTTAAAATACATGATTATTGATTTAATAAGCAGAACTGATTGACAACTATAATGACTTCTAATATGATTTTTTTACGACATTGTCGTCAAAGATTTTTTTATTGTTTTAAATAAAAAAATACGACCATTGTTGATATTTGATATTTATAAAATATACATAAAGCTAATTATTTATTACACGTATATATTTTTGTAACTTTATGTTCTTTTTACCTATATAATATACTCTGTTAAATGTGCTGATGTCAGTGGATAATTTAATTTACTCATTCAGAAACAGCCTTAAATGTTAAATTATTGATTTGAAGGATTTATAATATTCTTCAGTTTTTAAATTAGTTACATATATTATATGAACTAACCAACCAAAAAATCTTTGTATTTACTTGATATTTCTTTCAAGATCGTTCTTTATCTCTGTGTTGAATTAATTACGACTTCTTTCAAATGACGATAACTTTTTTTTTAATGAACCGATTTTGATGAACTAAACTTTAGATTAGTTAGTAGTAGTAGATAGGTAGGTAGATTTAGTTGAGTTAAAACAAAGCAATTGGTGAAATTTTCAAGCAAATCGGTTCAGTACTTTCAGAGAAAAATGTGGACAAAAATATGTCGACAGACAGACAGACAGACAAGAAATTCAAAAAAAATCTTTTTGCTTTCTATTATTCTTTTTAAGTGTTCCTCTATCCATTTCAGTCAAAATTATTAAATACAAACGGACAAAATATTTTCAGGGTCAGGGCAGATCGTTCAGGGGCACAAGACTTCGACTGTAAGAGCGACGGTTGAGGGCTCGATATCCACTCGGGGGAATCAAATATTTAATATTTTCCATTTTTCGCTCTCTTGATGAGACAAAACGTGGCATTAAGTTCCGCCATGCAGCACGCGATGCTTCCAGACTTTGGTGGAAAGTGGGGAACAGGAGTATTTTTATTGGAAACCGTTCCTTTTGCCTTCCTTGCTATGTGAAAGAAACCGGTTGAAGGTAAAAAAATCTTCCTTTTTATTCTAAGAAAGAAATCTATATTGATATAGTAGTTCCATCTTATTAAGAACCCTCGCGTTATAATAAAGACCTTTCAAAAATCCCTTCTGGGAGCAAATCGAGATGTTATTAAACGTTCCAGAGTTATTGCGACTTCGATATTCTTATAGCTTTATGGGAATGTAATCAAAATGTTATGTAAAATATGTTTTTGATATCATATTTTGCGTTTTCTGTTGTATTTTCGCAATATCATGGGAAAATTTATTATTTTTATTTATAATATTTTTATAATAAAAATATTGTAGGGTAAAGTGGGGAACGGACTGTTTTAACACTAGTTTCCCACTGCCTGCAGGGCAGGCAGCGTGAAGCTAGTGAAATACATATAAAATGAACCCAGGAACCACGTTTAGCCTACACCTACACCTACTAACTACGCCACAGTGGCAACACTGTTACACATATATTTTATTCACATACGGCTCACAAATCTTCATTTACGTAAACCAAAAATACATTTCCTGTCACTATATATTTTCAAAGGGCACTTTATGTTTGACTGAAACGTGATAGTGATGTTTTTATTTGAATAACTTAAATCCTAGTGCTTTAGGTGAAATATTATAGCATTTTGTAAAAACTGTAGTTTTTTAGCTGTATCACGTATAGTAGGACAGGTCGAAAAAATCTAGTATTAAAATACTCCGTTCTCCACTTTTCGCCAACTTTTCGAGGCATTGCTTATTGAATGGCGGAACTAAACGTCGCGCTTTACCTTAAGACTAAAGCGCTGATATGAAAGTTACTCATTCCCACTAGTGCTAATCGAATCCATAACCATCGCGATTATAGTCAGATGCTATGGTGGCTTCGAAATTATATTTTTCCTCATACATCTAGGACGGGTAAAAAAAATATGAAAGATCAAGAACTAAAAAGAATATAATTAAGACTACTTGAAGCAAAGTTAGTGCAATATCTTGAACAGCTTACAGCGGATAAGCAACAGGATGGAAACTTTGATAATATTATGCTTAGTATCATGTTGTAGGTGAACTGGGGCATGCGGGCGTGCTTAGGAAGTTACTAGTTTTGACTTTTACTGTGACATGTAGTAAGGTTGTTTTGACTACTGTAAGTCGTAGTTCGTTGCTTTTTATTATTTTTGTTAAAATAATAACACATTATATCCCGCATAAAACAGGGTAACAGGATGATGTTGAGTAGCAGCACTTACTACTTTTTTCTTTCAACGTAGTAAAGGATGAATAAATAAATGTACAAGATTTTTATTTACTGTAGTGAAAAGTTGCAGTCATCTATCTAACCTTGCCTCTTAAAATAAATTCAAAAAGTCTATTTCCCGATATGTGTGTAGAGAGAGAGTTTTGTACCCCTGACACATGTATCTGTGTATATGAGTATCGGTATGTCTGTCTAAATTAAATTAAATTAGCTTCACGCTATATCCCGCACACAGCAGGGTAGGCAGAGGGAACTTAGTGTTAAGACACTCCGTTCCCCACTTTCTGCCGAATTCTGGAGGCATTGCGTGTTGAGTGGCAGAATTCAACGTCGCGCTTAACCTCGACACCAGAGCGAAGAAATGGAAATATAAATTTAAGTAAATATTTCATCTCCTCGAGTGGGCATCGAACCCACAACCAGTCGGTTTTGCAGTCACACCTCGTGCCGCTGCGCCACGACCGGCCTCTATTATATCTCCTATATACCTCTATATGTTCAGCTATTTGAAGATCATCAATCTTTCGTAGTTAATGACAGGATATAAGCAACTGCCACTGGTCTTATCGTCACCTTTACAACATTGCCTATGAACGGTAACCTAGATCTCTACTTCAGTCTCATCTGGAATCTGTAGAATTATGATTGTTTACTTTTTAGAATCATTTATGTCGGGGAGTTTGATTAATTTCCAATAATGTAAGTTTTCTTCCAGAAAATATAAATCTTTATTACTAAAAATAAAATGTTTGATTTTGTTTCTAAAACACAGCATTTAGTACTTTTGTAGTACAAGCTGGCGAAGCCGCGAGCGGGTCCCTCGTTAATAATAAGGTACACATATCTAAATATACACCTAGCTCCTATATAGCTATATAGTTAGCTAGATAACATACAATTTGGGAACAATTTGCCTCGCAGGAACCTCATATATACTGTACATAATAGTTATCTCCCTACGATTTACTATAGGTACTTGTGTAACACACTCCACTATCAATTTGCTATTGTTCAAAACCACGTTACGATGAGATATTCCAACCATTGTATTATGAAATGAAGTGGATACTGATTTTGATTCAAGACTTTTTTTTGCTTCACGTTGTTTCCGGCACATAACAGAGTAGGCAAAGGGATCATGGGACTCTAGTGTTTAGACACTGCGTTCTCATTACGACACTAAAAGTATTAAATATCTCATCCCCCCTGGGTGGTAATCGATATCGAACCCAAAACCGTTGCGTTTAAAGTGGCGTGTTTGTACCCGTAATATCTAAATATATTTAAATACTCGTGCGTTTATGACACTAGGTTCTCTCTCTGTTTACCTTTATTTAATGCTTATAGTTTTTTTTAAATATCACTAGTAAACATTAATAATAAATTTTTTAACTAACTTCGAAACGATAAAGAAAAACTATTTATTGATTTAGAAACATAAAAAAAACATTAAATATTAGAATATTTACGATGTTATTAGTGTAAAAAGCGCGATATTGAATTCCGATACTTACGCAATATCTCGACTACGGGCGGAATGTGGAGAACGGAGTGTCTTAGGACTAAATTGCTTCACACTAGCCGAGGAAAACGGTAAAATATTTTTGTTTTACGTTCAAATGATATCAAAATATAAATACTTTTCTAAATATACTTTATTTTAAAGCTAACAAACATTTAAACACAATTACAACATTGCCATCAATTATTCGGTATCCCAACTAGGTGTTAACCGCAAGTAAGTTCGTTCCTGCGAACTTCCTTTGAGCACGACCGCGTATTTCGTTCTATAATAATTATTTACACTCTCGCAGACATTTGAATAAGTTGGATATTTCAAATAGTAGTGCTAGTTGCTAGTTTATATTAAATTTAAATTACTGTATATTTCATCATATTATATTAATTAGAATACCACAGAGAGAAATCGTCGCGGCGTTGGCGTTTGTCTGTCTGACGGTTGTCAGTTTGATTCCCTCTCGGAGGTAGTAGTAGGGGTAGTAGGGATATTTAAAATATTTTCATTATTTCGCTCTGATAAACATAGTGCGACATAAAGTTTTGGGCGGAGAGCGGAGAATGGAATGTCTGGATAATAGGTGCTTTCTGCTTATCATGCTGTATATTGCTAAAAGCAGGTTGAGCAGAAAGCATCTTCGGGAAAAATGGTCATTTTTTTTATTTTAGTTAAAAACATGATGTGAAGAATGAATGTATTTATCATGTGAGTACACATTTCATAAATAAATAGGTAAATTTCATTAATTTCTCAATGAGTTTACTTTAGTTTAGACTCGTGAAAAAAAAATATTTAAAATTTTTGAATTGATCTCATAACCCTTGAGTGTACAATTAGTCGTTATGTAACTGCAATTAAATACAGAAAAGAAAATTAAAAAGCTCTACTGAACTGAAATAAAGAATAATAAATTACACTCTTAAGCTAAAAATTCAGAAACATCCTTTAATCAAGAGTTAAAATGTTTTAGAAGATGCCTCGAATGCTCATTTAGTTAACCGCGGTGGTCGGTTTTTGTAGACCAGAGAGCTTTTTAATTATATTATAAATATATTTTTTTATCACGACGGTCTCAATAAAACAAAATATACATTGAGACTGTAAACATGACGGTTTTGAGCTACATCCTTAATCAGAGAAATGAAATATTTAATATATTAATTTTCCTCGTTTTGGTAACGAGGCAAAGCGCGGCGTTGGTTTCGGTCAGTCAACATGCAATGCTATAAGAATTCTGCAGAAATTGGGGAACGATAGTGGCTTAATGGAAACCGAGTGTCGTGTCATATGCAGTTGTATGCCTCATACAGCAGAGGAACTAGTGTTAAAACACTCCGTTTCCCCACTTTTCGCTCTGTTTTCAACATTTGCGTGAAATTCAACGTCTTGTGTCTAGTCTATTTACCAAAGCTAGGAAATAAAAGTAATTAATCGTTTCGGCTGTGGGTACCGAACTCACAACCGTTATAGTCAGACGGCCAATTAATCTTAACCAAAAAACTACTAATCGTCCCATTTTATTCAAATCAAATCGTATAAAAAAGAACACTTTTTCATCCCTTAATGTTCTTTTTATAGGGAAAAGTAAACATTTATCGGCTTAAAAGACTTAAGTCTTGTTAATTATATTGTTATCAATCCTCGTGTTCATTATCAGCTTTCGTTTGATTTATGTATTGTTTCGTAAATATGTAGGATTATCCTAATTTTATCTAAATTGGGGCTATTTTCATATTAATTTGTAACATTAATATAAAAATAGTAGTAAATAATCACTTTTTCTTTATATTTGATGCATTAAGTTGAAACAAAAGTCCATGTTAAGGAGGTATTTGAATTGACATAAATCGCATTTAAACAGATGCAACTGTCTGTTAAAAAACAATTTCACACATTTTTAATATTTTAGAAGTATTATTCCACACTTAGGAAAGGAATTTACTTAGAACTTATTTGGAAAAAATATAAAAATTTGAACGTACCACGATTTTAACCCACGATTCACATCTTGTATGTAATACATTTCATACATTTTTTATAATAAGCATATAAAGCTAGCATTATGCTTCCTGCTTTTTTTACTTTTTTGTTTCGGCCCTACGATGTCTAAATATATCAATTTTAGCATTAAAAATCCTTATAATTATTAAAACCAAAAAAAACATTTCAAAAAGATACATACAAAAGCAATAGTACAAAATACTCACGTGTATTTTATATGCAAATGACTTTAGACACGAGCGCCGTCTAATCGCATTTTGAATTTGGGTTAAATATGTAAATCCCAGTAATACGTACGTTTAAACAAACTTTTGGAGAAATGAAAGCTGAAATATTAATTTATCAAGAAATCATACCTCAAAAGGTTGATACTTTGAGTATATACATAAATTATCCTTTTTGTTGACCTTTTAAAATTTTATTTTATCCACGCTCTTTCCTGCATAGCGAGGTAATCGGAGGGAACTTAGTGTTAAGACACTCCAACACTCTATGCAATCTCCAAGCAAAATATTATGTCACGCAATGCCGATTAGTCAGACACTGTCCCATTGAGTAACGAGACCATCGGTAATATTTATTTACATTCTTCTACCTTACTGATATTTTCCTCCATACAACATTTTGTACCAGGGGCGGATCAACGAATGTCTTAAAAGCCGGCTACGCATTTATATTTCCTCTCACGCTTATCTCGTCACGCTGTATCTCGCACACAGACACGTTAATACATTCCATTTCGTTAAATGGTGGAACTCAACGCCGCGCCTTTGCATTGACGCCAGACCGAAGAAATTAAAATATTAAGTATTTAATTTCCTAGAGTAAGAATTGAACCCACAGCTTATCGCATTTATGATCAGATAGATCAGCTTCACGCTGTATCCCGCACACAGCAGGGTAGGCAGAGGGAACTTAGTGTTAAGACACTCCGTTCCCCACTTTCTGCCGAATTCTGGGGGCATTGCGTGTTGAGGGGCAGAACTCAACGCCGCGCTTAACCTCGACACCAGAGCGAAGAAATGGAAATATAAATTTAAGTAAATATTTCATCTCCTCGAGTGGGGATCGAACCCACAACCAGTCGATTTTGCAGTCACACCTCGTGCCGATGCGCCACGACTGGCCTCAACGCATTTATAGTCCCACATTTTGCCACTCGTCTCGTAAATATATACTTACTTACTTACTTAGCTTCAGGCTGTATCCCTAGTGGTAGTTAGAGAGAACAGAGCGCACCAAACGCTACGGTTTCTACATACCTCTTTCGCCTCGTCCACTGTCGTCAACCTCATACATGCTCTCCTGGTGGTCATCAGGGAATAAGGAATGTCTTGACACTAAGTTCTCTTTTTCTACAAAAACAATCTCTTTATTGATAATTGAAAATTCCCGATGCAAAAGCTAGTAATTTTCTTGAATCATATTTAAGTCATCACCCTCGATTAAGTCGCCTTGCAATCAAAACAAAAAATCAAAATCGTACACTCAGGCACGTAACACCCCTATATTTCCGTCGAGGGTAAAACATAGAATCTGAACTACTCTACAACTATATTAATATACATACATACATCAGGCGCGTCCTAATTGTGCCACAAATGCGGAATTTTCAACTTAATTATTTTAAGTAATATTAATTTATACGTAAAATATCATTCGTTATTATTTTATAAAATTGAACACAATATTATGTTAATACTACAACGTCCACGGCTCGGCTTCAGCGCGAATTTTTCATAATGAGCACTGAAAAATATGTGAAAGCTTCAAAACATGTGACGCCGCAGTTGGTGGAAAAATGCATAATGCAACGGTGTGAGCGCGACACCCGCAATGCGATACGGCGCAGCGACACCTAGACACCTAGACACTTAGACACCTACCTACATGCCTTGCCTTGCTCATTTTTTTATAGTATTGTGTTTTTTTAGGCGGTATATACTACTAGGATACTAGGAAGTGTAGGAGATGTTTTGCTGAATACAAAATATTTTTTTTTGCTCCACGCTGTATCGCGTTCATAGGTAAAGTAGGCAGAAAGAACCTGGGAACCTACTGCTAAGACACTCCGTTCCCATTTAGACTTCCGTTCCCCATTTTCCGCCGAATTCTGGAGGCTTCGCGTATTGAATGTCGGAACTCGACGCCGCAATTGTTTCATTTATTTATTTTCATTTCCTTGCTCTAATAAGAAGAAAAGAAACACCCAATGTCTCCAAAACTGAAGGGAAGGTGAGGAACGGGGCGTCGTAATACTTCGGTTTCCTGTGTTTACCCTTTTATATATTATGCGTGTACAGTATTAAGCTAAAAAAATTCTTCGCCATTTGAGGCATAGAAAACTTTTGTTTAATCAAAACAAAAAAAAAGGTTAGATTTTTTATTTATATTTATAGGTCCTAAGCCCAGCAAATGTTCCCATAAAACTGGTCTAGGTCATTAAATGAAGGACACTCGCACATGAACTCCTAATCATGTGAATAGTCGTCACCAGACGAACATATAATCAAAAGATATATTCATTTTTAAACATTTTTAAAGTGTTATTCCACACTTAGGAAAGAAAAGCTTGGCGAGAACGCATTGCTTAGTGGTCAGAGCGCCTGGTCGGTTTCCAGGAGGCGCGGATTCGAGTCCTGCTGCGTTCAAATTTTTGTACGTTTTCTAAATAAGTAGATATATTCATCTCGAATATTCTTCGGGGAAAATTTTAAACATATATATATTTGTGAAATAGAAAGAATGAACAATAAAATGACTTAAATAATAACTAAAAAAAAAAGAGAAATAGGAAGCAGATTTCACAAACGGTACGATAACGGTAGTGCATTTAAAACTAGCTCCCATATCAAACGCCGCCGTCGCTAAAACAAAGTCAAAAATTCCTTCTGATTTGCGAGTAACGTGCGCGCTCGATGACGTACTCTGAGCTTTTTTCTGTTGCTTCGGGCTTAGTGCCTAAATAGTATAAAGGCGAAGTTAAAATTCAAGGATTAAATATTCGTTTGATGTTGCGTTTGATAAATCGTCACATATCTCCCACGTATGAGGCCAATCGTGGCGCAGAGGCATAAACGTGGGACTGTAAACTCGACAGGTTGTGGGTTTGATTCTCACTCGAGGATTCAATATTTAATATTTTCATTACTTCTGGTATAGAGGTAAAGCGCTGCGTTGAGTTTCGCCACTCAACACGACGACGACTCTTTCAGAATTCGGCAGGGAATGGGGTGCGGAGTGTCTTAACACTGGCCTCTGCCTACTCTGCTACATGCGGGATATAACGTGAAGCTGGAAAATCTCCCACATACGACTATAGCAGAGCCAACATCGAGAACCTAGAATTAGAACACTCCTATTTTGAACAACACCCAATTTTGAAACATTCCTATGTTGAATGGCGGCGTTCAACGCCACGCTTTATATGTATACCAGTCAAGACTTCGTATATTAGATATTTGTCAATAGGTTTGATATCCACATCCATAATGACGTTTTTTTTTGTTCCGTAACGCTACAAAAAATTGTAACCTAAATATTTTCTTGCGTGCGACGTTAAGCACAGTATTCTATGCAAATAAGTTAAAACGTATTTTTTTAAACAAAGAAAAAAGACATAAGAATATAATTAAAATGCAGTGCGACTTCAAAAGTCTGGCGCTCTCGTAATAAACTTAAAACAACGTAGAAAATTAAAACTAACTTCGCTGGCACGTGTGCTTCATATTTACATGCAAATGCATATTACGTATATTCTTCATATAATGTATGGTGAAATGTTTTTGTGAAAACACTTTGCACTTAATTAAGAATGTCTTCTATAGATTTTAATTAATTTGAAAAAAAAATCTTACGTCGTTGAGGCCGTCATAACGGTGAGGCACAAGCGTGACAGTAAACGCTATTGTGGGTTCCATTCCCACTGGGGGAGAGAACTGGGGAGTGAACTATTTAATATTTTAATTTTCTCATAGCTAATAGCTACACAAAAAAAAGTTTCATTCAGAAAATGAGCGTGTGCAAACAGTCAAACAGACTTACGGGCAAAAATGGTATACATAGAGTCGGGTTCTGTCATTACGCTTATATCATTCGTAAAAATTTTTGTATAAAAATATGAATGGCACAGACAGAGTTTTTTACTGTTTCATGTTTGACAATGATATAAAAATTTATATTAAACAAGTTTAATTGGCGGTGGGGTACTTGTATGTACGCAAAAGAGGCATTACGGTGAATGTCTACAAATACATCGATTATTTAATTTTTTTTCAGCGTCA
Source organism: Heliconius erato x Heliconius himera (assembly GCA_013421005.1). NCBI lineage: Eukaryota > Metazoa > Arthropoda > Insecta > Lepidoptera > Nymphalidae > Heliconius > Heliconius erato x Heliconius himera. The sequence goes on along the minus strand of JAATLQ010033848.1, from coordinate 546 downwards.
TGTTCTAGAAGGCGGAGAAAACTACTTAACCGATTATCATGAAATTTACAACTAATATACACATATTTTGAGAAGTATTGGAAAGGATACTTTTTTTTTAATATTATCCTTTGGTTATAATATAAAAATAGTTTAAGCGAGCGTAGCAGCGTTTGAGTACCTAATCTATACTTATAATAAATCTGTAGAAAAGTCGTTTCTGTACATTGAAAATATTTAAAAAAAAATTAGCCAGGGTGTTAAAGGATAATTAACAGAATCCATTTCCAACATTTTTGGAATTTTTGTCTGTTTGTCTGTTTGTCTGTTTGTCTGTTTGTCTGTTTGTCTGTTTGTCTGTTTGTCTGTTTGTCTGTTTGTCTGTTTGTCTGTTTGTCTGTTTGTCTGTTTATGTGAACACGCATCACGTAAAAAGTACACAATAAATTTAAGCAATTTTTATACATAAAAATTACAAATAAATCAAGGTAGGTTTTAGTGTTTATTTCATTGTAATTGCTTCACTCTATCAAAAGATATAAGTATTTAAGTTTTCAAGACGTTAAT
>JAATLQ010033847.1:0-19661 GCA_013421005.1 Heliconius erato x Heliconius himera | reverse complement strand
AAAAAAACAAAATAAAAAAAAACTACTTTTATTCATATAACATCCTTGTTTTGTTGTGAATAATGCCTTATGACATCAGTTTCGTAACAAATATTATCAGTATTGTTACTCATCAGTTACGTTACGAATTCGAAAATGTACACTTTTCTGAGTATGACCCTTAAATATTTTTAGCAACTTCACGTTTTTACCAGCATAGTAGACTAGACTAGTATTAAAAGACAAAAATTCTGCCGAAATTTCACATTGCATGATATGTGGCGGAACTCAAACCACAAATTTATATGAGACAACCTTTAGAGTGTATCCTCTCTAAAGAAAAAACCAAAACCTCCTTCGGTTTTAATGTCAGTTAAAAGATAACTTAAAACATTGAGGCCAATCGTGGCGCAGGGGCACAAAGTGTGACTGTAAAATCGACTGGTTGTGGATTCGATCCCCGCTCGAGGCGATGAAATATTTACTTAAATTTATATTTCCATTTCTTCGCTCTGGGGGCCTCCAGAGTTCGGAAGAAAGTGAGGAACGGAGTGTCTTAGCACTAGGTTCACTCTGCCTACCCTGCTGTGTGTGGGATACAGAGTGAAGCTGATTTATTTTATTTTATATTTACTTAAAACTTTGAATTGAAAAGTTTCAAGAAAGTGAATTTCAAAATTAGTTTTACGTTTAAAAATTATTCTTCAAACAGTAAATGTTTATTTAACAGTAAAAGGGAACCCTTCTGAATATAAATGAGAGACAAGTTAAAGACAATATAGTTTATAAGTAACAGTAATAGTTCAAAGATCTGAGAAAATTTTGTTTATTCTATAGTTAGGTTAGTTTTCGATAGGAATTTTATGCTGTAATAGTTTCTCCCATTTTTGGTGAGGCTGTCGTGGCGCGACGTTACTGTCTCGGACTATAAACGCGGCGGTTGTGAGTTCGATTTCCACTGTAAGAAATGAATTGTCTTCGTTCTCTGGTAACAAGAACGAGTGCGGCGTTGAGTTCCAAAAGTAACACGCTAGGTCTCGAAAAATGGGCCTGTCCTACTATGCAGGGGCTGCCGTCATTTGGAAGTACTAATTTAAAATTACTAATTTCAGATAATTTCTATTTTATGACAAGAATATAAAATATTATTACAAGGTATTAATTTTTATAAGGTCACCTTATAAAAATGAATACCTTGTAAACCTTTCTTTCCTAAGTGTGGAATAAAACTATTAAAATTTTAAAAAAAGGTCACACCCTATTTAGTTTGATCAAAACATTTAGTCAAAAACACTAAATATGCTCTTGCGCCACTCAACACAATTTCTCATATTTATTTTATTTAAAGGAGAGTGACAAGAGATTCTCCCTGCATAGCCTGTTATATTCGGGATAAAGCTTGAAGTTGAAAAAGAAAATAAATATATAAATAATTTTCAATAGCTTAAATAAAATAAAAAAATATAAAAAAATTATCAAAATGATAACTAACTGTTTATCGCAACAGAAAATATCATAGATAAAGTTATCTAAATTTCTAATAAAAATACGAATAAAAATTTAGAGTCAGTAGTATGTGCCGAATAAAATTTAATATAAAATTTAATATGACTATAGTGTTATATTTCAAAGTACATGTCTTCGAGATTAAAAAACTTATTTGAGATAACCCTTTTGGAATTCGAATCCATGACTATTGAGCAGCTATTTCTTTTTCTTTTTTCATTTGTATGAATCCTTTTAAATTTTTGTCACCTTTATTTTACAGATAAATATATATATATATATTATAATATTTATTTTTTTAGGATTATTTGGCTAAAGTATTAAAGGACGGTTTCCAAGAGATGCTGGTTTCAAATCTAGGCTACGTTGAAATATAAATAATTTTATACGTTTCTAAATATTTTTACATATATTTTTGTTTCACGCTCTAGTAAAGATGACAAAGCGCGGCGTTGAATTACGCCATTAAGCACGCAATGTCACGAATCACTATTTTGTATTTCATCAATGAATTATTTCCATTACTTTTACCTATAATGTATTTTGTATAAATATTTTGACAGTCCTGTAGAGTTTACCTAACTCGACATAACCCTTTAATGTTTAAGGATTATAAATAACTTACATATGTCGAGCTTGGACAAAAATTTATATTTATTTAAAAAAAACATTAACATTATTTGAATAAAAAATGACAATTGATAAATTTTAACATACTCTTTTAGAAAACATTGTCCAAAAACGTGTATAATAATACGTTAAATATCATTTAACATTTATCATATTTTATATAGTGTTAGCGTACTCGTGTAAAAGAGGGTAGATTTAGGTGGAAAATAACTATAAAAGCAGTGGAATTGTGTCAATCGGGGGCACTCGCCTGTAAGTGACGGCCCCTGTTGGAAGGAAACTAGTGTGAAGTATTGTTAGTAGGTGATACATATCACTTATTGCAATTACTTAGTATCCCTTTCTAAATAGTTAAGAAACATATAGACGATGTGTGTTTTTAACGTGTTGTTTTTAAAAACGTTACCCACTTCCGATTTCTAACACTATAATATATATTGTATCGGCCACGCAAAATCAAAAATATGTCATAAATGTTATTTAGACTCCGCCCCTAATAGAAACTATACGACACTTTTCTGTCAGTGTCGGTTAAGGTTACGACTATTAGTTTTTTATTTCTGATAGACGGTAACTTCAGTTACAATAACGAATCAGTCTAGAAGATCCCTGATAATAAATATACCATTTCTATTATATTTTTAACATTTTTAATGTGTTATTTCACACTTAGGAAAGAAAAATACGTATTTGATAACATACTTATTTGGAAAACGTATAAAAATTTGAACGTAGCGGGACTCGAACCTGCGCCTCCTGGAAACTGACCAGACCGCTAAGCCATACATTCTCGTCAAGCTACGTCAAAATTTTTATAAGCTTCCAATTTCCACTTACAACAACTTCCTGGTCGATTTCCAAAAGTCGCGGGTTCAAGTCCCTCTACGTTCAAATTTTTATACGTTTTCCAAATAAGTACATTTCTATAATACATTGGCTGAATAAATGTCTATCTTGATCTCTTTCTAACTCTTATGGATGAAGTATGAGAAAAAAATCTGTATTTTTTCTCACAATAAAGTAACGTGTCAGTAAATATATGTGTTCACATTTATATCGTTAGCTGTAATTACTTACGATGTCTCGCGTACATTTTGAATTTAATTTATATCCATTTCCTTCTTTTTTCGGAAATATTAAAAAGAACACCTGTTTTTTTCTCTTAAAAATATGTGATGATTTGGATGTTTTGATTATGTTTTAGTGATGATTTAGGCCAATCATGATGGAGCGCTAGCGCGCGACCTAAACGCGATAGGTTGTGGGTTCGATTCTTACTCAAGGAAATGAAATATTTAGTGTTTTCATTTCTTCGCTCTGATAGCAAGCTAAGCGCGACGTTAGTACTCAACACGCGATGCCTCCAGAAGTCGACGGAAAGTAGGAAACGTAAGTGTCTTACTGAGAACAGAGTGTCTTAATACTAGGTTCCCAGGTCCCCTAAAGCTGAACAGTATACAGCGAGAAGCTAAAAAAAAATTAAGAAAATTATTTTTACTTAATGTAAAAGTTGGATTTAAGTTTTAACTTAATACTATAGAAATAAATTAACATTTTGCAATTAAGTTGTCAAAGTATCAATTTTCAAGAGTTACTTTGAGAATTTCTAAAGTAATTAAAAGGTCGTGGTGTAAGGCTATTCGCAATATTCTTTTGTTCAGCTTCACGCCGTATCCCGCATGTAGTAGGGCAGGGAGCCCTCTCCCTACTTAGGGTAGTCTAGGGTTAAGACAAAGTGTCTTAGCTCCTCATTTTCCGCTGAATTCTGGAGACATTATGTGCTGATGGGCCAGACGTAAAAAAATTAAACCAGTCGTGGCTCAAAGACCCCAAGAGTAAGACTGCAATCGCGACAGGTTCTGGGTTCGATTCTCACTCGAGGAAATGCACGGCTCTGCCACTCAACACGCAATGCCTCCAGAATGCGGCGCAAACTAGTGAACGGAAGTGTTTTAAAGGGAACGGAGTGCCTTAACACTAGGTACCCAGGTTCCCTATACCAACCCTGCTATACATGGGATACAGTGTAAAACTATAAAAAAATATTTTAAAGAAAAAGAATACTCAATAAATCTATAGTATAGCATAGTTTCTAGCCATTTTCATTAAAAACAATTGTATTGAAAAGTAAACGGAGTCTCAGCGTTAATTTTACTGTTTGAAAAAGTATATTTCCCTCGAGAACAAGAATAAACGTACAGAAACTGAGTACTACAGGTAGAATGATGTTTAAAAGCAAAAGTTCCTGAGAAAGAATGTACTAAAATACATAAATACTTTGATAAATGAAGAATAGAAAGGGTAGGGTTATTTTTTTAGACAAAAAATAAATTATGTTTTTAAGACTTGTACTGAAGTTTTCAAATGTTTTTTTAGAATAAAATAGAATTTCGACGTAATGAAATAAGAACTAATGGGTTAGTGGTCAGAACACTTGCGCGGTAAATAAGAGACGGAGGTTCGAATCCCGCTACGTTTATTTTTTTATACGTTTTCAAAATAATAATTCATTATTCAAACTTATATATATTATGGTAATAGTTTGACTTTTTCGTTTAGGTTTTGGAGTAGATATTGGTCTAAATTATTTATAGTGACTTCCTCAAGATCTTCTGTATTTCTAAGTTACTATTGTTTAATTTATATATTTTGATATATATTTTTTATTTTTGTTTTAATAATATATGCATCAAATATTATTAATATTAATATATTATGGGACAATAAAAGTAAGAAAATATTTCAATTTAAATACTTTAAAGTTCCAAAATAGTTTAAAAAATTATTAAAATTTCTATAAAATATAATAATAATTCTTCCTAACAATTGCATTATGTTTACTTTTAATTAGAAAATTTTAAATAGAATAGATATTCTTATTCTTATAGCTGAATATTTTTTTAAAAAAATAAACTTCTAAATCAAATTTCAGAATAAATATACCAAGATAAAAAAAAGAAACCATATATTCGTCACATAATACAAAATCATCCTTACTATTATTAAAAAAAAATCATACATACATATATATGAAAAAAAAAACTTTTACCAAAATCAAAACTTACCCGAAAGCCATTGCTACGTCAGTATCTACGGTGCTACGGTGCTACGGCGTTGAGTGCTACGACACAAGTGAGCTACGGACGCTCTACGGTCGCCTTATATTGGGCGGACGGTGACGCCCTACGCGCCGCCCTATGTATTATAGTAAAATTATCATATATATTTTTTTTTAAATTATCATATTATTAACTATAGATTTTTTAGGGTTTGCTCGTTTTGAAATTTTTTTTAGTTATTATTTATTAAGATTTTCTTAATATTTAAGTTATTTAACGTAATCGTAACGAATCGAACCCGCGCCTCCTGAAAATCGACCAGGCGCTCTGACCACTAAGCCATACGTCAGTCTTAGTGGTCAGAGCGACTGGTGGTTTCCAGGAGGCGCGGGTTCGAATCCCGCTACGTTCAAATTTTTATACGTTTTTTAAATAAGTTTTTTTTTTCCTAAGTGTGGATTAACACTTTAAAAATGTTTAAAATATTATAGCGAGCGAAAAGGCAAGTAATTCAGTGAACTAGTGTTTTCTCCTTCTTTTAGAGACACCTTAAATCATGTAATATCCTATTTTTTCTGATCTAATCTAGATATTATTGTAGCAAACTAACATTTTTACAAGTGCAATATGAACCCGTCACCATCGCGCATATAACGATTATTTTCAAAAATACTACACTCATTTATTACTGGTTAATGCATATAGAACTCACCGTAACGGCCGTAAATCAGCATGATTCTATATAAATCGCATTTCCTTAATATTTCTAAGGTTAATTCCTTATTAAGTAAACATAATATAATAGTATAATATAGAACTCCGTCGTGGTGCGGTACAAGCACTTGTGGTGCGGTAGTTGTACAAGCGTGGGTCTGTAAACGCGGTAGGTTGTGAGTTCGGTTTCCACTCGAGGAAATTAAATATTTAATATTTTTATATGCTCGCTCTGCTAATAAGACAAAGCGCGTCTATGAGTTCTGCCTTAATGTTCCGCGACAAGTGAAGAACAGAAGAATCTTAATATAACCGGTGTGTATTAACAATAGGTTCCTAGGTTCCCTCTGCCTGCCCTTCTATGTCTGGAATACAGTGTGAAGCTAAAAAACTGGACAAGCGCGAGTCGGGTTCGCCCAGATATATTTACGGAACCCTCTGTTCCGTAAATATATCTCTCTTGCAAACTTAGCTTAGCCAGATCCCATTCCACTGATACCTCATTTGAATTGGCAGTTTTAATAGCAAATTTTGCAATTTAAGATAGCCTTAGAAGGACTTATTTAACCACCAAATTTCATAATTCTAGGTCAACCGGAAGTACATTATTCATTTTTATTCTCTTTATAGTGTCGAAATACGCGTTTTTGCCGTATAAACGGACATATCTCTTTTTAAGGAATTGTAGAAATACGTTTTCGAAAATCACGGGGCCTATAGATCTGGATATGTGGTTTGAATTTCAACTCGATATCGCTAAGCATACCTGAGATGAAGGCTCTTAACAGACAGACAGACGGATATTTAAGTGATTATAAGGGTTCCTTTTTTTGTTTAAAAAAGGACGGAACCCCAAAAAAAAACAAAAGAAGACATAATATAATAGGTTTATAGTCTAATAAGCATACTTTAGAGAGATTATCTTGAAATTATATTTGTTCTATTTATCTTTTTCTTCATCGTATAAAAAAATATGTACAAAAAAAACTTATGTGGCCCAGCGTCTGTCCCTAAACACAACGTTTCTGGGATTGATTCAAACTTGGAATAACAAATTAGTTTCTTTTTTCTCGCTCACCACAGCAAAGGAGGAAAATATTTGATACAGAACAAAGTGCGGCGTTCAGTTTCGCCATTCAACACACATTGTCACTAAAATGCGATGTGCAAACCATAGACTGTTTTAGCTCTAGGTTTCCTTTGATGAAGATATTAATAAATTTAGCAGAATTTCATTAAGCTACTCCATGCGATGATACAGACACTAATATGAAATACACATATATATATACATAATAGAAATTAGACAGATTTTATGTCGAAATGCTTTCAAAGGAAACTTATAAAGAAGAAATAATACACATTAAAATAAAGTAATTTGAGGTCATATTTATAAAACAAGTATATATAATATATAAACTTTTAATCATAAATCCTTTGACTGCAGTTACTATTTGTTTTAAGCGAACCATTTTCAAACTTTTTGAGGAATATTTTTTTTATTGAATCATACTTAACAATAAAAATATTATGAGATTTTTTTTATCATTAAGTAAGATTTTTTTAAATAAGATTGTATATGCATACAAGAAAAATGGAATAATATGGCATATGTCAATATTTATATCCAGCTTCACGCTGTATCCCGCACACCCTACCCTCCAGAGTAAGCAGAAGAAATCTAGTCTTAAAACACTCCCATTCAGGCACGTTCCCTACTTCCCACAGCGTATATGCATCGTTTAGCTGTAGAGTACTTCTCGTGGACCTACAATTATGAAATTTAGCAAGAAGTGAAAACTTCCAGTACAAATAAAGAAAAAATTCAAAAAGTTAAAATTTACAGCTATTTCATAGAAGGAAATCATTATAGTTGCAGTTTATTTCATACAATTAGTATGAAGCGTAGCCCAAGATCCCAGGGACACCAGACCTACGTCATTTTAGTAAACTGAAATTTTGAGGACTACTATTCTAATATGTAGTTAAGACAGTATGCGTACTCACTAACTTGAAAGTCGGGCCTTTTCAGAGGTAGTGCCAAATAAAGCTATCTCTGTCTGGGAAGATGATTAAACCATCAGATTAGTCTGGGTGCTTATAAGGAGTCTTGAAATAGTCCATAAATAATATATCTAAAATAAAACCTTGCTAATATAACGTATTTTGCCCCAATTTTAAACAGCCTTTAGGACGTCTGATAGGAGTAAACGTCTCCGTAAAGGGGCTGTATTATCAGCCATAAATATACATTTTTTATATTATTCTTTTAAAAAAATTAAATATACGAGCGTTTCTCCTTTAACGTGTGCCTTAAGATGACACTACCTCGGAAAGGGCCCCACTTTCAAGTTAGTAAGTACACAATCAGTTTGAACTACATATTAGACTATTAATTCCCAAAATTTTAGCTTTGCTAAAATGATGATCTGGGGGCCCTGGGATTTGAGTCTAGAGTACGTATATCTGCAAATTTAAGTTGTTGTCAACTTTTTAAAATTGTTTTTCCGTTGACATACAATGTTGAAATTAGTACGGAACCCTTGGTATAAGAGTCCGACTCGCATTTGACCGGTTTTAAAATTATTAAGATATTTTTTATATATATCTTAATAATTTCAACGCTCTTATAACTAAACAGTAAATGCAAGAAAAAATATATCAACATCAAAACACCCAATATTTCTAGAAATAAAACATGAAACAAAACAATTGTAGAAACAAAACTAAATTGTAAACTTCCAGTGGATTTTAATTAAAATATTAAAGCGAAAGCGAAGCGAAACACAAATCACAGCAGGTATAGGAGCTCAGGCCATCAAATAAAGTGTAAATAATATGGGGTGAAGCACGAAGTCAATCCTGTCCTGCTCCCGACAACCCATTTGTTCTAATTTGCACTCGTTTTGATACAACCTTTAGGTATTTGTAGGTATTTATTGCGTTTACTGACGTTATATATGGAGATTTTCCTTTTCGTTAAGTGTCCATGTCATCAGGATAGGAGAGAGTGTAGTGTTAAAACACTCCGCTTCCCTCTTTCCGCTAAATTCTGTAGAGGCCGGTCGTGGCGCAGCGGCACGAGGTGTGACTGCAAAACCGACTGATTGTGGGTTCGATCCCCACTCGAGGAGATGAAATATTTACTTAAATTTATATTTTCATTTCTTCGCTCTGGTGTAGAGGTTAAGCGCGGCGTTGAATTCTGCCACTCAACACGCAATGCCTCCAGAATTCGGCAGAAAGTGGGGAACGGAGTGTCTTAACACTAGGTTAGCGTGAAGCTAATTTAATTTTTTTAATTTAATTGCGCGTTGAGTTAGATCTCAACGCCGCGCTCTGTCTTGTTACACTGTGAGAAAATAACTTCATTGCCACTAATAGACGTCGGTTGTGCCACGACGGCCTCAATTAGTATTGTATAATTCTAGTACTAATCAGCTTCACGCCGTATCCCGCAACGTAGGCAGAGGGAACCTAGTGTTAAGACACTCTGTTTCCCATTTTCGGCCGTATTTTGGAGGCATTGCCTGTTTAGTGGCGGAACTCAACGCCGCCCTTTGCCTCGACACCTGAGCGAAGAAATGGAAATATAAATTAAAATAAATATTTCATTTCCTCGAGTGGATATCGAACCCACAACCGTCGCGTTCCAGTCACACCCTCCTGGACCACGGCGGCCCCTACGGATTCTAGTACAATTAAATAAAATTAAGCTAGATGTTTGCTACGCTGGGAGAAATAATAGTAACCCTACAATATAAAATCGTTTAAATCTACGGTAAAATACAAGGATTTCTACCGAATTAAAACTGAATATGGGTTTTGTGACTTTGTTTATAACAATATATAGATAACTGTAAATGCTACATTTAATATAATAAAAGGTTATAGTTGATTTTAAAATTCCAAACGTAGGAAGTGATGTATGATTTAAAATAACGATATAATAAATTTTAATTTATTCGTATCCAATATCATGAATATAAAGATTTTTTTTATTTCTTTGCATTTTTAGAACATAGTTATTTATTTATTTTTTTTATAGCTTCACAGGGTTCTGTCGATCGAGTTTTTGCTAAATGTATAACTAGAGAATGATTCCATAGCAAGGTAACGAAAATATTAACAAATAATTAATAAATTGAGGCCAGTCGTGGCGCAGTGGCACAAAATGTAACTGTAAAACCGACTGGTTGTGGGTTCGATCTCCACTCGAGAAGACGAAATATTTACTTAAAATTTATATATCCATTTCTTCGCTCTGGTGTCGAGGCAAAGCGCGGCGTTGAGTTCTGCCACTCAATACGCAATGCCTCCAGAATTCGGTAGAAGGTGGGAAACGGAGTGTCTTAACACTAGGTTCCCTCTACCTACCCTGTTGTGTGCGGGATACAGCGAGAAGCTGAAAAAAAAAAATATTAAGAATTCATTCCCCCAAGTGGGAATCGAACCAATAACACGGCTGTGCCAATGCTCTACGACGGTCTCGAGATCATCGAGGGTAGGCAGAAAGATCCTATAAATTAATGTATTTCTACGTTTATTTACGTTACACCAACGCACAGTTTCTTTCCAAATATAGATGGATAGTGTTCAACATAAAACTCTGTAAAGTTCCATCCGTATTATAATTGGTAAAATAAACTTTATAATTTGAAAAATATTGATAAATCCGCTTTTATATCCTCTGAAGACCACTATTCAGATCCTGGCTTCATCATCAGAACAGCTACACCAAGTGCTGCATGTGCTATAAGATATGCTCGGAATTATAAATTGTAAGGGCCTAAATTCCAGAGACTTACTAAAGTAATTTCTGAAGATTCCACTATTAATTTCCTGGAATTATCAGACCAGCTCGACGGTATCATATTATCGTATTGTAATAATACATTTATTACAACTATATAATTATTTATAATTGCATTCGTTTTCTAATAATAATATCGTTTTAAAAACAATTTAGCTTTATCTAAAAGTAAAGTATGAGCAAAATTAATTTGTTTATATCAATTTTGTAGAAAAACATTATTTAAAATGTTATAACTTTTTTATTTACATATCGATTGAAATAAAACAAACACTAAATGTTAATAGAAGCTTGGCCAAAATACATTAGTGAAAGCTGCACTTAAATCGGCTAAACTGATTCTGAGATTAGCGCGAACAAATGTACAGACAAATCAGTTTTTGGTTCTATTAAATGCTACCAATAACATATTATCTTCTATATCTTGTATATAGAGACGTCGATGTGAAGAATAGATATATACTGCTCAAATTCTTAGGTTCTTAAATTTTATTATATAGTTACAAGTTGACCTAATAGAAATGATCGAAATCGAATTCACTACTATTTTCCACTGAACCAACATAGCCTTCTAATATAATATTACAAACAAATATTTCGTAAGGATAGGTACGTAGGCCAAAACTTTAAAACTAATTAGACTGTTTGCTTACCAAATGAGTGTGCGATGTGAATAATTTTGTTATTTAATGCATTGTACAGTACGGTCAACAAGTCGTGGCCGCTCTAAAGTTAGCTACAAAACACTGGGCAAGACTGGGTTTTTCTTACTTTTGAAGAATAGTTTCTTCCCAAATTAACAATACGGATAAGTTTGAAAAATCTAACTTCATCCAGAGGCCACGACTTGTTGAACGTACTGTAGTGGACCTAATGCATAGTAATTGTATATGTTTAATTTAAAACTAAATTTAAGTAACTAGCTAGTAGTAGTAGTAGTGTATACAAATTATAAGTTTTGAAATTCTTGTAACGTTTGGAAGTGAATGAACACTCGTTGGTTGTTATATTTGGAAGTAAATTTAATCATATTCATATGAAGATGGGATTGCGGCGTTGAATTCCGCCTTTCAAAACGCAATGCCTCCAGAATTCGGCGGAATGTAGGGAACGGAAATGCTTTAATGGGAACGGAGAGTCTTCACTAAATTGGCAGGTTTCCTGATATGTCAGGGTAGGCAGAGGAAACCTGGTAGCTGCTAGCTGGGAATATACTTTACCCCGCACATGTGCGGGGTAAAGTATGTAGCTAAAAAAAAACAAAAAGAATGTTGATATGGTGAAGATTTTGGAATATTTCGGAAATTGAGCGATCTGTGTCGGACGGAACGGAGTGTCTTACACACTACACATATATATATATATATATATATATATATATATATATATATATATATATATATATATATATATATATATATATATATATTTTAATAAAGTGATATTTCATAGTTAGCAAAGAAAAATACTTATTTAGAAACGTATAAAAATTTGTGCATAGTGGGATTTCGGGATTTTCCAAGAGACGAAGGTTCAAATCCGGCTTAATATTTTTTTTACGTTTTTAAAAAAGTAAATAACAATAATTTTATAATCTATGTATGGATTATTTTTACGTTAATTTCATTAAGTAGTAAATATATGAAGTCTCTTATCAGTTACTGATAGCAGCACTTCTACTTGTCAAAAACCATTAACACATTAACATAGAAATGATTATCACAAATCGTTGTGTCGTGATAAAGTATGACGTACTTCCTCCTGGTTTTGTAGGACTGGATAATAGATTTAAATTCTTATGTGAAATTAGGAGATTCATGAGTACAAAAACCTACTTTTAACGGTACTATTTTAATACATACTAAGATTTTTTTTAGCTTCACACAGTATTTTGCATAAAGATGGGTAGGCAAGAGCCTGGGAACCTAGTGTCAAGAAACTTACGTACCCCACTTTCCGCCGAATTCTGGAGACGTTGTGTGTTGAGTGGCGAAACTCAACGCCCCGCTTTCCCTTGCTACCAGAGCGAAAGAGCAAATGAAAATATTAAATAGGTCATTTTCTCGAGTGAGAATTGAAACCACAACCTGTAGCGTTTATAATCGCATTGCTGTGCCTTCCCATTATATCCCGGTTTTCCTGTTACCGTTGGAATTTCGAGAAATCCGCTCTAAAGAAAATCTCTCTGTTTTCCTACACTTCATAACCTACCAACATGAAGTTTCAACTTTTTTTTAAATCCAGTAATATCGTCTATGCCTTATCACTTATCAGTAACACAATAGCAGATGTATCTATCTGTATAGATTTCTCAAATGAAAATCGAACCTATATTCATCACTTACACAATACAAAGCATACAAGTATATAACATTAATATAGTAAATTAAAATCAAAAATATATAGTAAATAAATAATAAATCAGCTTCATGCTGTATCCCGCACACAGCAGGGCACAGAGGGAACCTTATATTAAGACACTCCGTTCATCACTTTGCGCTGACTTTTCGAGGCATTGCAATGAAAATATGTATATATGTGTGTGAATAGGAATCGAACCCACAACCAGTCCCGTTTACAGTCTCACACTTGTATCACTGCGCCACAACTTAATAAAAAACTGGATATTAATATTGCGTTGCAGTCACAGCAAGAATGTAGCATTCAACGATCTGCAATATAGTAACTCATATCATTTAAAACGAATATATAGGTATGAGGTCTCGATATGAAATAAATTCTTGAGATGTGTATTCAAGATTGCAATTACTTATTGTAACATTTTTTTTTAGTTTAACTATTATTACTTTTCAATATGCTTATAGCGACTAAAACGTAAACGCGCCGGTTGTAGGTTCCATTCCCACTTCAAAAATCAGCTTCACGCTGCATCCCGTGCACAGCAGGGTAGGCTGAGGAAAACTAGTACAGTATATGCAAACTAGTTATCGCCGGCAACTTTAATTGCGTGAAAAGTGATAAAGCGTGAAGTCCCGTTTTTTCCCGTTACTCTCTATACTTCCGGAGGAACCTGCGTGCCAAATTTCAGAAATCTATGCTAGGATGTTTCTGCTGTGAGTTGTTTGTGACTCAGCAATGAAAAAGTTTTGTTTTTTTAAGGTGTACGCTCTATAGTACACATAGAAGGGTAGCCAGAGCGAATGTGGGAACCTAACCTAACGCTATAACACTACCCCACATATAGAAAATATTAAATAAAAACATATAATAGAAGCAAATATCAACATATTAGCTTACACAATAAACACCGTCGTGGTGCAGCGGCACAACCTCTGAATGTATCACGATGGTTGTGGATTCAATTCCCACTCAGCGACGCTACTTCTCACTCTAATAGAAAGACACAGCACGGCGCGGCGTTCAGTTCCGCCACTCAACAAGCAATGTCTTGAAAATTAAGTTAATCTAAATTATATGAAAAATACAAAGTAAATCTAAAAAAAACTTATTGTAATAAGGAACTCCAACATTTATTATTACAATTACCATATAGATAGAGTTATTATAATACTCGAATGCACGTTTTCATACAAATATACGACAATGAATCTTAAAAGGTGTACTAAATATTTATAGCGTAAGATCAATGCATTAGTTTGTAGATGTTTTTTTCACTTTCAGTTTCACGCTGTATCCCGCATATGGTACAGTAGGCAGAGGGAACCTAATGTCATAACTCTCCGTTCTCTACTATCCACTTAATGTGGATAGGAATCGGAGAACTTATGAATTAGTAAATAAATAAAAAAATCAGCTTCACGCTGTATCCCGCACACAGCAGGGTAGGCAGAGGCAACCTAGACACTCCGTTCCCCACTTTCTGCCGAATTCAGGAGGCATTGCGTGTTGAGTGGCAGAACCCAACGCACCGCTTAACCTCGACACCAGAGCGAAGAAATGGAAATATAAATTTAAGTAAATATTTCATCTCCTCGAGTGGGAATCGAACCCACAACCAGTCGGTTTTGCAGTCACACCTCGTGCCGCTGCGCCACGACTGGCCTCATAGTGATAGTGCTACATATTATTAAGCGGTCGGCTTTTTTCTTTTGAATTCTCTTTTAAATTAACGCCTACGTATCTTTCACATATGAAACGAAGGCGAAATCTACTAGATTCCACATTCTGTAAGATTGCAGAAAAGAAAATTTCAATTGCTCGTTGAGGAGATTAACGCCAAAAATTAATTAATTTTTGTCTTTTCGAGGAAAGAAAAAAATAATACAAATATTTTAGATATCTATTTTAAGATATTATTCTATATACATTGACGTATATACAAACGTGAATTATTTGTTATTATAGTAATAATCTTCCTATAAATTTCACAAAAAAAAAACAATTAAAATTTCTTTAATGAAACTAGGAAAAGTTTCAACTCTCCCGCTGAAACTTTTCTTATTAGAGCTTATAAAACCATAATCTTACTACCGACCTATCGATTTAATGTCAGTTAAACGATAATTATGATCTGTGAGTACATCGTTATTTTTTTATCATTTTTTAAGTACGTTATTGTTTTTTTTTCTTTCGTCACGCTGTATCTCGCGCAGAAGGGTAAGCAGAGAGAACCTAGCGTTTAGACAGTCCGTTCCCCATTTTCCGTCGAATTATGGATCGTGTTGAGTGGCGGAACTCAACGCCACACTTTGCCTCGGCACAAGAGCGAAGAAATGTAGATATTAAATATTTCATTTCCTCGAGCGGAACTCGAACCCACAACCTGTCGCATCTACAGTCACATTTTGTGCCTCTGAGCCACGACTGGCATCTGACGCCTCTGACATCATTGAGCTACGAAATGAACTTTTATATTGAAAAGAATTTATTGTAAAATAACAGAGTTCATATTACATTAAAAAATGTTAACTTTCAATTTGCCTCAAAGGAGCGAGTCATTTGAGTCTCTTTCATTATGAATTTTAATTAATGCATTTAATAATTTCATAATATTTTATTCTGGAGTTAGAAAATTTCATAATGTTAAGTAAAATTGTAGTAATCGTTAAGTTACGTATTTCGTTACTAGGTGGTATATTAGGATATATAATAAATAAATCTATTTTTTTAGCTTTACGCTGTACCCGCACAGAGCAAGGTAGGCAGGGGGAACCTGGGAACCTAGTACTAAGACACTCCTTTTCCATTGAGACAATATCGTTCTCAATATTCTGCTGAATTCTGGAGGCATTGTGTGTTGAGTGCCTGAACTCGTCACCAGAGCGAGGAAATGAAATCAAATTAAATTAAAATCAGCTTTACGTTGTATCCCACACACAGCAGCACAGCAAGCAATAGGCAGAGGGAACCTAGACCGTTCCCCACTTTCCGCCTGATTTTAGAAGCATTGCGTGTTGAGAATCGTAACTAAACGCCGCGCACATTTATATTTTCATTTCTTCGCTGTGGTAAAATATAAATATAAGTAAATATTTTATTTCCTCGAATGGGAATCGAACCCATAGCCTGTCGCGTTTACAGTAACACGCTTGTGCTCCTGCGTCATCACTGGTCTCTATCTATACTTCTTTACTATGGACGATGATATGAACGACATGGAGAAGATAACAAGCTTATGGTTTACGAATAGTTTTCTTTCTACATTTGTATAATTATGTAATTATAAATAAATATACATAAATAAACAAAAAAACACAATTTAAATACACAAATTTAAAGGAACGAGATCCCTCGTTCCTAGCGATCCAATCATGATATTCCGATACTCTGGTATAGAGTGTTGTTCTATCAAAATTCTTTCCGCTCACTATACCAACTAATAGATCTTTATGAGGCTCCTCCGCCGGATCCAAAGTGTTCTTACACACCAAGGGACCTCCAGAGTCACCTCTAGAAACATCTGTTAAGGAGGAATCCGAACAAATGTATGTATTCATACACATTTCCCACAATTTATTGCATTTCCATTGGCTTAGGGTGTTAATTCGTGCGACCAACAGTATAGGAGATATTTTATCGCGAAGACTGTAACCTATTCTGCCAAAGCCAGCTGTCATACACGACGTATAATCTGTGCTTTTTGTTGCCACGCTTATATAATCTACGTTATTACTAAATTTCCATTCGTCTTTAATGAAAACTATGGCGATATCGTTTTTTGGAAAATAGAAATGTCTGTGGAGAACAACATCTTCAATTTCGCGCCATTGGTTGATGATGTTGGTTTCTGTATCGCCGCTGTGAGCTAGGTTGGTGCGTAGGTTGCCGGCAACCACGCGGAGGTGGTCCGGATGCTTTTTATAGAAGAAATTGGAACTTTCGAAACAATGTGCTGCTGTGAGGATCTTCCTTTCGCTTATAATGCTGCCTCCGCACAAGTTCGTCCATATAAATCTTCGTTCACCGATTTTGTGAATTGGTTCCTTAATGGACACTAGATACGGCACTTGACCAGTGGTTGCCGGTTCACCATTGACTATTGTCGGTTTTACATAAAATTTGGAATATTTCAAAGTGGTTATAACTCGCCTGTCTTGTTCACATTTGATGTATACTGTAAACGCCAAGTAAAATAACAAATTTAATATCATTCAGATTTGTGAACATTATACGGTTTTTGAAGTATTTGACGTTTTGTGTTGGTGGAATTTATTTTTCTTGCTGTTTAAGAAGTTTTTGTTGAAAGAGATTACATAGAAATTTAAATTATTTGTTTAAATATGGTAAAAAATGTTGTAAATTTTTTTTTTTATTTTGAAGTGTTAAAAAAGTTACTTTGGGTTAACTTAATATTTTTTTAAGTTCTAGCACTTTACAATTACGCCTTAATAAGAATATTATATATTATCAATATTATACAAACACGGACGAAAAAAATTATCTATGCATTTAATATTTATCAAAGGACATGTACCTGACTGACTGAGGTAAGACGCACGTACACCCGTAACCGCTGATAGTAGAAACGTGAAATGTGGACAGATGTTTATTTTCATAATCTGGACATCCACTAAGAAGGGATTTTGAAAAATTTTAACCCTAAAAGGATGAAATAGGGGTTGAAAGTTTGTATGGAAAAAAAATTAAATCGGCACCGATTTTTATAAAATTTGAAATTCGGACTCTTAAAAACATTTCATTGAACACCTATATCATGGTTTTTCAGAATTCACCCCCTAAGGGTTCAAATAAGGTGTTGAAAGTTTATATGGAAAAATCTTTAAATCGCCACCGATTTTTATAAAAATTTAAATTCAGACTGTTAAAAATATTTTATTGAACATGTGTTTCGTGGCTTTCTTAGAATTCACCCCTAAGGGTGCAAATAAGCGGGCGAACTACACTACTACGAAATAATAATTTAGAGTAACAAAATAGTAATAGGCCACGCCAGTCATGATGCAGGGGCACAAGCGTATGACTATCAACGAGAAGTCGTGGGTTCGATTCCAACTCAAGAAAATGAAATAATTAATATTTTCATTTCTTCATTCTGGCGTCGAGGCAAACCGCGGCGTTGAGTTCCAACTTCAAATGTCCTGTAGGGAAAGGAATAGGTAACGAGGGAACCTGTGAACTTTTTGTTAATCACATGTTCACAGGTTCCCTCTACATGCCCTACTGATATACAGAATACAGCTTGAAGCTTAACGAAAAGTTTGAACTCTCATATCTACTTATTATAATAAATTAATATTGCATTGTCATCCAACTTAAACAAGGGTGTAAAATTTCAACGTGATAGGAAGCTGGAAAATGGGTCAAATATAATGACCAAAATTTTTAAGTACAAAGAAAGAGTATGATAGTAAGTTGAAACTGAACATGAGCTGAAAGTGAAAACTGGCACTTATATTGATAGATTTTTCGTTTCGATAGGAAAATAAATATTATAATACTAAATATTGAATACAGGCCATTCGTGGCGCAGCGGCACGAATTGTGAATTGTGATTGTAAAACTGACAGGTTGTGGGTTCAATCCCCACTCGAGGAAATTAAATATTTACTTAAATTTATATTTCCATTTCTTCGCTCTGGTGTCGAGGCAGTGCGGCGTTGAGTTCTGCCACTCAACACGCAATTCCTCCAGAATTCGGCAGAAAGTGGGGAACGGAGTGTCTTAACACTAGGTTCCTTCTGCCTACCCTGCTGTGTGCGGGATACAGCGTGAAGCTGATTTAATTTTTTTTCCCGACTGCTAAGGAAGGGTTATGTTTTTCGCGTGTATCTTATATGTATGTAATATTCTTTATACTTTTTTTACCTCATATCTCCAGAACCGCCTCTTTTATTACCTCATATCTCCAGAACCGCCGAACGGATTTAAATAATTAAGGTATCGTTAGATTGGTCATAGCAGCCCAAATGTTCTTAGATAGGTGAAGTTAAAAAAAATCAATCATGGCGGCTGTGGGACGCCATTGGACTTAGTGAAAAAAAATATTTTCGTTTCGAATACCACAATATGGGTATCAAATTCAAGAGGTCAATACGAAGATTTCAAAAAAGTTCATCATGATTATCATTACTATAATAAATCCTAACAAAAAAGTGAAAAATAAAAAAAATATTTGTAAAAACAAAAACCCCGACTGCATAAAACTAAAAACAAAATAAACAAGCCCAATAGTTTATTAGGATTAACAGTCGGGACCTATAAGTAATTCTTTTCATCAATAAAATCTTTACCAGGCACCCCGCATAATTTAAAGAGGTCCCCCCGACTGTTAATCCTAATAAAGTTGCGAAACATCTGCAACAGGTTGTGTAGGGATGCCAAACGTCGCTACTTCCATAAAACTATTCAGAATCTTAGTCAAGCACAAGTTTGGAGATTCTTGGAGTCGTTTGGTGTGGGCAAAAACATTGATACTCGTCAAGTCTCAGTGAATCTTCACACTCTGAATATTTTTTTTGCAACCCCACCATTTAATATAAGCCCCCAGTTAAAATCTAAAACACTTGCTTTTTTGTCTA
>JAATLQ010033846.1:0-19645 GCA_013421005.1 Heliconius erato x Heliconius himera | reverse complement strand
TATATATATATATATATATATATATATATATATATATATATATATATATATATATATATATATATATATATATATATATATATATATATATTATATGCCAATAAGTAATAAACTATTAATTAAATTCTTTAAAAATCTGTAATTATTTAAATTAATATAATAAAAAAATTATAGAGAGAATATCACAACTGTATTATTTAAATAATTTGCAGGTGGCCAGTCTTGGCGGTAATCCTCTTATAGATGAAGTGCTAGATAAGCTATTAAGTTGGAAGGATGACTAAATGAAAAACATAAAAAATAGATCGTTTTTTATTAAAAATGCAAAACCGGATGGTTAATGAATTTGGATATATTGTTAAATACTACTTATGCTCTATAAAACTCTTTTATTCATTCTCTATCTAATATTTTGAGCCCCGCTGAATCTATTTCACTCTATCTCTTCAGGATAGGGAAATAGCTTTTGATTCTAAACCCCATTAGTATATCTCTTTTGTCCGGAGTCGTGCTCTGAAATATTAGATGAATCAAGTTCTGCCAATTGAAGGCATATCCCTTCACACTGTAATCCCGCTGAGCTGTTATCTCTAGGAATAGAACCCTCTGCAATAAAATCATGCGATCTATAGTGGTATGGTCCATCCTTTTTACATGAACATACCATTGATTTACCGCACACGCCTACTGATTTAGTTAATTTACCAGAAATTAAGTCAAATATTAGCCTTGTGGCGAATGACGCTCATCATAATTAAAATTTCAATATAATAAATTATGTACGGTTTTCAAATTTTATGTGATTAGAACGTAGTATACAAAACAATTATGTTTTACGCTTTATTAAATTGTGCAAAACACGTACTCCATTTACATCTTATTTTACCACTGAAGAATTACAAAAAGAGTCGTTCCCTGAATACAATACATTTAAAAAAACTCCGCGATGGTACATGTTTATTTGTAAAGGTTGAGCAAAAGTAACCATTTTAATTAATTTACTTTATATTTATCGGGTTTTTGTTGTATGTATTTTCTATAATTTGATATTGATCCTTATGAAAATGAATATAATAGTCACTTTTAGCATTTCATCTAGATTGAAATTAAAGTTTACTGTATAACATTCTAATAAATAATTAAGGATCACTAATTCGAAATGAAATGGCAGATGACTGATTTCTTTGGTTCTTTGCTTATTCGAGTAGTAGATTAGTTAGAGGCTCTGCGCGGCATCGGTATAATATTATTTAAGTATTTATTATTTAAGGAAAGAATTGTTGGTTATTTCATCTTGGTTGGATGGTTATCTATACCGTTGTTATACACTTAATAAATTATATTTTTAGTTTTTTGTGATTTTATTTGATATTACTCGCAAAACTTATCATATTTAAATGTAGAAAGGACTTTAGTTATTTTATATAGTATCTATGTACGCGCGCAAGGAAAACGTGTAAAAAGATTTTTCCCGCGTAAATCTGTAAAATCGATCACTGAAAGTCCAATAAAAATCAGTTCAGTTATTCTGGACATTAGCTCAGGGAAATAGAAAGACAGACAGAGACAAAAAATATAATATTTTTGTTTGTATTTAAGTATTATATGAATAACCACATGCACTTGCAAAAACATAGCACAACACATTTAATTTTAATTCTTTTAAATATTTATTTTACTTTGATGATATTAATAATGTAGCTGGTTTTGTTTAGTTTTTTTTTTATTAATATTTTAATATGATTACGTTTACTTTTTTTTTTTCATTTAAATTAGATATTTTCAAAAATAATTTCATATATATATCTAATAAGCATTCGTATAGTTCAAGCGGGCGAAGTCGCGTCCGGGTCCGCTAGTTTATTAATAAATAAACAAATACTACCATATAAGAATAAATTTTTAAAACATAATGTATGTCGTAGAAGGCGCGTGTCAGGTGTTAAAAAAAACGAGTAGAACCTTCGACATGTCCTGGTCTTTGGTCCTACTCATATTCACATATGAAAAGTATTTATGTTTTAACACGCATAAATACTTTTCATATGGTAGTTTTAACATAAATACTAAAATAAATAAATAAATAAATCTTTAGTAAATAAATAAATAAATCTGTTTATTGGTAAATGAGTAATTTGCAGCCGAGAGACTGTCACCAGCTGATTTTCCTTTGGATTTGGATGTAAGTAAAGGTACAGTGATGTTTGTATGTTTTACTAGAAAAGCCAGTCACTTAGAATTAGTAGGGGATTTGATTAGCAGTAATTTTCTACAAGCTTTGCAGAGAATTACGTCTCGCCGACGGAATCCGAGAAACATTTACTCTGATAAAAATAATAATTACATCATTCGTCAACCGTTGCCACAATGAAATTTAACTTTTTTTACACTTAACTATAACTCCTAAGCTGAAGATACTGTCCGGTTTTATTCTCACGTATGTTCCATTTTATTTCCGCTTATGCTCCACATTTCGGTGGTCTTTGGGAAGTTTACAAAAGTTGTATTAGTGCTGAATTAAAAGGTAATATCCTAATATCTTTTATATTTTACTTTATTTTAAATAAAAAACATAGAATTCTTTCTAAAATTTATAAACGTAGTAGTATATAAAAAACATAAAAATCTATGAAAAATAAGAGAAATTTATTTCATTTATCAAATATAAATTTTACAATATTTTAATTGGCTTTCCATGAATAAAGTTCATCGAGCACAGCTGTCATTTCTGGGTTGCCACCGAGTATATCAACCTAAAAACAATTAAAAAAGTGTCCTTCAAAATACTATTAACATTATAGTTATAATATAAACGATAATAGGCTGTAATAAAACTTATAAATATTTTAGTATATAATAAATATTTATTTTGTTTTATTATTTTTTATGAACATTATCTACTCATGTAAAAATATTATATTCTTAATTAGTTTCAAATCTTGTAACAAATTTAAATTTATATCTAGGACAATCTGTAGGAATAAGATTGCAGCTTAAAAGCAAAAAGCTTTTAAACAAAATCGCTTGGTCAAATCGATCAAATTTCTTATATCTTTTTAATCAATAACATATAAAGTTTAAATATAACAAATATATTTTCCTAATTATATGGTTTCTTAATTTTTTTATTTATTTAATTTATTTACCTCCGCTCTTGCATCTCGATCCAACTTTGCTAAAACGTCACGTGTATATTGCAAGCTGCCAATCTTTTGCATTAAAGACACACAGTACTTCTTTAGTTGAACGTCTCGAGTTCTTTGCTTTAAAATGTCTGAACAAATAAGTAATTCAGAAAGTTATTTAAAATAATATTTTGGTAATAATATTTAAAATGTCACAAGTTAGGATGAAATAAGGTCAGTCAAAGCAGCAGAGGGAATTCGGCGGAAAGTGGGGAACGGTGTTTATTAATACTAAGTTTCCTCTGCCTACCCTGCTGTGGGCGAAAACTATAGATTTTCTTGAAAATATCACCTTCATTAAATACTGTGTGGAGTTATAAAACTTACAATAACTGTTCTTTACTTATAGCCCTTTATAGACTCAATATTAAACTATGTTGAGATCTGTTTATAAGGTCACTTAGTCACTCCGTTCCCATTAAAACACTTGAATTCCCCACTTTCCGTTGCTTTCAGGAGGTATTGTGTATAAAGTGACGCAACTCAACGCCGCGCTTGGCCTCGTTACCAAGACGCAAAGATGAAAATATTAAATATTTTATATTCCCGAGTGGGTATCGAATCGACAACATGTCGCGTATACAGTCGCACGCTTATGCTCCTGCACCGTGACTGGCTTCATGTGGTTATAAAATAAATAACAGTGGATAAAGTTAAAGGATACTAAGTACTGGTTTGCCTTCAGGTGTGCTCAGCGCGTGTATGACGGGAAAACTAAACTTGCCCTCCGTTATATCCTCGCAGAAATCTTGATCTCTTATTGCCTTAAATATTTAATTAATTATATTTTAGAGTACCAAACTTTCCTTCCGATTTTCGAGATTATTACAAATGGGGATCAACGCACATGCGATAGACATCTATCACTTTATCAATGACTCGCTGTCCCACTGCAATGACAGCTTTATAAGATACTTAAAGTTTGGAGAGAAAAATGTAGTTTAACCAGACCCAAGGGAAATTTGTCAAAACCTCGCTGTTCATATTATGTATTGTCAATAGATAAGAAATGTTTATGTATGGCCTAACGAATACTTAAATATATAGAATATTTAGTGGATTTTAACCGTCCGTGACTTCCGTAGATTCACTTAAAACAGGGTAGGCACAGATAACTTAGTGTTGATACACTTTGTTTTGTAGATGTCTCTATGTTGAATGGCGGAACTCAACTCCGATTTTGTCTTACCAGAGTGGGAAAATTAAAAAAAAATCTTGAATTGTGATTAAATCCACAACTATTTCGTTTACAGTCAGGTCCTCGATAGCCTACATAATTGTTACCTGTATATCTTCTTTTCCCGGCCATTCTTCTAAGCCCTAAAAATAAAAAAAATGATTAGTTCCAAAATACCGTGTTTGCAATTTGCTAACAATAATTTTTTAGTAACTGTCTAAATTTAGTCTTGTCAGAAATGCTTACAAAGAAAAATATTTTTTATTGTACGTAACATTTATTAATACTACAGTTTGTAAGCTAAATATATTAATAGAAAACCATTCAAATTATATAATGCTTATGCGAAGTAGTCTCCATTGACTGCAATATAGTCCTTTAACGTTAAGGTCATTTATCAATCAATAATAACACGCACTCTTTGGGAAAAATTTTCACTGCTGTATGGATTGTTTTAGGGGCTATAATTAATTATGGCGTTTAGAGCAAGCCTTATTCTCTAACAAATCAATCATAAATCAGAATCGCGGATTAAATAGTGTATTAAAATCAGGACTCAAGGA
The DNA here is from genome assembly GCA_013421005.1 of Heliconius erato x Heliconius himera. Classification (NCBI taxonomy): domain Eukaryota; kingdom Metazoa; phylum Arthropoda; class Insecta; order Lepidoptera; family Nymphalidae; genus Heliconius; species Heliconius erato x Heliconius himera. Next base: position 14,720 of record JAATLQ010033846.1, on the reverse strand, counting down.
CAAGATGACGGCCCGTCTTCAGCTCTGAGGACCAAGAGTCTCAGGTGGAAGGGTGGATCGGGCTTTATGACCGGGCGCCGAGTGTTGCTGAAAGGATGTTTCAACATGGTGTTGTCAAGGTTCTTAACTACTTTCTCAAGAATTCATCTTTATACACTTGTATCGATGTTTTGATTACTTTTTTACAAAAATATGGCGCAGTCACTCCTTTATAGCTAAGACTGTATCGAACAATAAGAGCATAAAATTCTAATTCTCATTCGTAGACCAGATTTTTCTGGCGTACCGCTTAAAAGTAGTAGGTTTGATATTACCACCCCATTTTTTTTTAATTATGAGTTAAGACATGACCAGTGCGTAGGCTGCAAGTCCTACATCATCTTTTAAAATACACGACATGGTTCTAGGTGCTATTTTTCTCTCCCTATATCCCGAGATGAAATATTAAGCTTTCGGGCAGCATTTCTTCGAATTGTTTTTCTTGCTGTTTTAATCGCCTTTTTCGTACAAGCACAACGTGGACTAGTCTTTTTCTATCACAAAAAGAAGAAGGTTTTATTGTATCTATCCATCGTTCGGTACACAAATATTTGACTAATACCAAGCGTATGGAAAACAATCATATAAAATACCAGATTCCAAATTCAAAAATATTTTTTTTATTTTTAATTGTACCAGTATTTATGGAAAGACTAAGTTTTGTATATATGTATATGTATTTTAGTACTGTAATTTATATGTTACATAAAGGTTTAATTTAAAAACATTGTGTAGGTATATTGATTTATATGAAAAAAACACTAAAGGCACTCCACACCATATTTTTGGTCTGTGACACCCTGCGCGATAACTAGCATGGATAAGAAAAGTTAACGAAGTTAAGAATTAAAATACGTTAGAATTTATTTTAATTAATATCAAAGTAATAAAAATATTATATTTACTCAAAATGTATTTACTTGGTATAAGAGCAAGATAAAATCAACTATTTTTTACTATTTTAAATGAAACTCGGGTAGACAGTCTACCCGTGACCACGGACTACTGCAAAGTGTTCGAAACGTCGGGTTTCCAAAAATGTATAAAAGTACAAAATATACGCGATTAATCCGGTTAAAATAGTTTCATTTAAAATGTGTAATAATCGTGAAAATCAAAGAACTTATTATTTTTTACTATATACCTAATTAGAAATAACATCTGTATACTTAAAAGCGTTTGAAAGTAAGTAATAGATTGAAGTATAAAATTAACTGCGATTCAACGCCAACGATATGCTACTCAGGAGTGCCGGTTCCCTATTATAGCGAAATTAGGACTAGACTTATTAATTTTTGTTGCAACGTGTCTTGAGCACCGCATATCAATGCAATTACCAAGCGCATACACTTTTATTTGGCCATGCTCTTAGGCTCCAACACTTCCTTTCTCACAAAACGAAAATTATGCTAACGCTATGTCTTCTTATTCCAATATTCGACTGCACTGACGTCTGCTATCTGGATGCGACTGAGGAGCTACTTTACAATTTAGACTTCAAAATCTCGCTATACGCTTTATTTATGGCTTACGTAAGTATGATCATATTTCTCAATTTTGAGCTCAGCTTAAGTGGCTCGCAATCCGTCTTCGCCGTGATATGCACATCCTTCCTTGCCTTACTTTTTTAAACCCCTTAACTACAAGAATTTTCCTCTATACCTACGCTCCCGATTGAACGTTCTTCTTCTCCCTCAGGTTCTAGACGGTCGTGTCGTTCTGGCGCTTGACATATCTATGAGCAACACCACATTCTTGCCGGAACCAACTCCCTAACTCTATCCAGAAAAACCCTTTCCTAAAGTCCTTTAAATCCCAATTAAAAACCATTTACTCGTACTGAGAACAATTAATTTATATTCAGACAGAATTTCAAAATAGTGAATCTTAATTACATTTTTCTTTTCTTTTAGCTCATCTATTTTCTATTTTATCTTTCTATATATTCTTTTAAAAATAAGCCTTCCCTTGTCAAGTAACTTTTTCATTTTAAATTTCTATAAGATATGTTTTGTGGAATAATTAAAGGATATAGTTTAGATTTTATGTAATAAAATTACCTCTTGATGGCTTAAATTGCAATAATCATCTCTAATTTGAAAATATCTTCCCATGATGGAAATAATTTTGCTATAATCCTTCTTGTTGTCACTATATAGCTGCATCAGCTGATACGACCCACTGAACATATAGCCAGTCTCTGTAAAAAGTATATTAAGTATTTTTATCTTCACGTCGTATACCGTATAAGGTATACGATATAACAAGGTATACAGATCAAAGAGATGAATACTATTCATTTTCCCGTGTGGGAATCGATCCCACAACCATCGGGTTAACAAAATTTGTCATTCAACACATAATATTGTCAAGTAATAAATTTTCAAAAAACCACATTAAAAATAAGTTGAAGTATTTATATATTATGAGCGCCATAGGATAGGTGAACGTAATGTAATAATAAATTATTTTGTTGTTTACTTTTTCCCGATAAGTAAGGACACTATTGATATGAATTTCAATGCTGAATATTGTTCAAAAAGGAAAAACAAAAATATTTAGGATAATTATTATAATTCCCCGAGTAGGAATTGAACCCACAAGCATCGCATATACAAACAGACCGTCGTGAATTGTTATAAAATACCAATGTTATTATGAATTACTTACTGAGTTCCACCATTTTCATATATTGCTCTTCTGTAGGGCATACAAAATTTTCACGCCAGTGAAGGTCCATTCCTTGTCCACGCAGACCCGTCAAGAGACAATCTACCATTAATTTTGAAGCCTGTTAAATAAATATATACGGACTCATCATTATCATCGACCTCGTCCATTACTGCAAATGGGCCTCTCCAATGGCACGCTACGGCGTTCGACACTCGGATCTTTGCAACTAACCGTCGCAAATCACTTTGATTTGATTTTGATTACGTCCTGCAGAACGCGTTTACTCCAATTTTTCTTCATCGGTTCTGCAGAAATGTGACCGGCCCACTGCCTATTTCGAATTTCGATCCATCAGGGTTACTTTAACTTTTGAGGCCTGTCGTGTCACAGGGACACAAGGTGTGACTGTAAAAACGACTGGTTGTGGGGTCGATCCCCACTCGAGGAAATTAAATATTTATTTACAGTTATATTTTCATTTCTTCGCTCTGGTATCGAGGCAAAGCGCGGCGTTAAGTTTAGCCTTTCAATACGCAACGCCTCCAGAACTTGGCGGAAAGTGGGGAACGGGGTGTCTTAACACTAGGTTGCCTCTGCCTACCCTGCTGTGTGCGGAACACTGCAGGAAGCTGAATAAATTTTTGTTTTAGGATTACTTCAAATGAAGCCAGTGAAATGAAGATGGACCAGTCGCACTGTGAGAGTCCACTCTGTATGTTATGCCTTGAAGAACGTACTCGTTCGTCTAGTATTTGCGTTATGAGTGACGACAAGATCTAACAAAATTAGTGCTCAACTAAGCTGTATTCTTAAGCTAAGCATAAGAACAGATTATATTTTTTTGGCCTCGGTAAAATCTGCTATAACGTATGAATGTGGTTTGGATCGATCAGTCGGATTGATCTAGACGATTTACGGTAACCCTGGAAAACAGCTCATAGTCATGGCTTAAGAGGAAAATAGGTCGATAGTTTTCCAAAAGGGTTTTTGGAGTTTTTTTAAAAGATGAAGAAGACAATACTTTTGCACCAATGCCCATGGAGTTCCCCCCAAAGACAAGACGGACTTAAATATATGTTGAAGACGTGCAAGTACAGGCAAACTGCAAACATGCGGACTCATATATTCTGAATAAACAATAAAAGAATTAGCACAAATACAAGTCATTCTTTATGTATTATTTCAAAAGTCATATAATTATATTATAATAAAAAGAAATTGTCTATTCTTAATAAATTATGGTTACGCTAGAAGGCCATCGAAAGGCTGGCCCCGAGCAACATGAAAGTAGACCATCGAAAAGCTATAAATTGTTGTTATATATTTAATTTGTTTTTATATTAATGATCAATTTATTGTGATAATCAAAAGACAAAAAAGACAATATTTTAGTACGTTGTTTTATCATTTTACCTTAGGGTTGATATCGTAGGCCTTATTGATAGCTAAGAATATTGAGTGATATGAGGCGTTAAGGGTTGCAGGCACTCCATAGATACAATGTGCAGCCGGCAGCCCTCGACGCAATTTAGCATCGTCTTGAACATCATCGATTCTGTATTTTATAAAAATGCATTAAATCTTATACTAAATTCGGGCAGTGGATAAGCTTTAATAGAAAAGAAGATCCTGGCAACATACACCGGGATTATTAATTTTACCGGGTAAATACCTAAAGGTCAATCTCCAAAACGAATATGGGCACGAATATGGGCACGAATGTGGGCATCCATATTCGTGTGATCGCTATAGTGGCATTTAAATATTGATATTTAATGGAAATTTTATATTTCATTTAAAGGAGTGAGGTTCAAATAATATACATAGTTAGGAATATTTTTATTGTTAGGAATATTATGTAAGTTACTTTTTACTATTATGTAAGATTTCTATACGACACCTACCGATCACGCCACTACGCGCTTAATGACTGAGTCTGACTGAATTATTTGATTAATTAATTATTATTTTAATTATAAATGTATAGTAGGTAACGTGTTTGTTAGGGTGGAGAGTAATATGTAACTTAGGTTACTCGGAAAAGCCAGGAGAGGTTATAAATAAAAAGTTATATAAGATCGGAGCAAAAGTATTTTCATGATGTTCATACAAAGAAAAATATTTTTTTAGGTATAATATTTTATTTATTTACTAGCGGTTCACCCACGGCTTCGCCCGCTTAAAATACATGATTATTGATTTAATAAGCAGAATTGATTGACAACTATAATGACTTCTAATATGATTTTTTTACGACATTATCTTTAAAGAATTTTTGATTGTTTTAAATAAAAAAATATGACCATTGTTAATTTTTGATATTTATAAAATATACATAAAGCTTTATTTATTACACGTATATATTTTTGTAACTTTATGTTCTTTTTACCTATATAATATACTCTATTAAATGTGCTGATAATTTAATTTACTCATTCAGAAACAGCCTTAAATGTTAAATTATTGATTTGAAGGATTCATAATAGTCTTTGTAAAATAATTGTAATAATTGCATATTAACTCCTGTACAATTTTTAAATTAGTTACATATATTATATGAACGAACCAACCAAAAAATCTTTGTACTTACTTGATATTTCTTTCGAGATCGTTCTTTATCTCTGTGTTGAATTAATTACGACTTCTTGCAAATGGCGATATTTTTTTTTTTAATGAACCGATTTTGATAAACTAAACTTTAGTAGTTAAGTTGAAAGGCAACGTTCGAAGGCAACAATAAAATTAGAGAACCAAAGCCAGTTCAATAATAAATTTACTTACGATGATTAACTATTAGTATAAATATTTTTTGATGTAATCCTTTTCATTAAAAAGTTTTATAATATTTTTTTCTTTTAATCGATGGTTGGGTCAACCCAGAATTTTTGATTTAAACTATTTAAACGTAGTTAAAATAAAGTTACGAATAAAATTAGGCTTGTCCATGTTAGTTTTATACCGAACTACGATGTGTTCCTTCACTAAATTCTTTCGGGCTACCCTATTATATGGAGTAGATAAGGGGAGCTAGTAGATAAGGGAATAAAAACAATACTTACAGCAAAGACGCAACATGCGTCATATGAATTATATTAAGAATGTTTTCCAAATCTCCTTCGGGAACCTTCAGCCAGTGATTGAGAGCCTTAACAATTTTCATACGCATTTGCTTCCCTGATATTTGTAAGATATGTGTGAATGGTAATAACAGTTCCTGAAAATATATACGACGAATAAAATGTATCTAAGCCACAATAATGTATAAAATGTGTTTATATCTATTGTTAAATTAAAAATCAGCTTCACGCTGTGATCCCACACACAACAGGGTAGGCAGAGGGAACCTAGTGTTAAGACACTCCGTTCCCCACTTTCTGCCGAATTCTGGAGGCATTGCGTGTTGAGTGACAGAACTCAACGCCGCACTTTTGTCTAGTCGGTTTTACAGTCACACTTTGTGCCGCTGCGCCACAACTGGCCTCAATCTATTGTTCTATTGTTTATTGGATCTATGAATTATAGAGATAAAAGAAAAATTCAACTAACAGATAAATTTAATATGAACATCGTATAAAATAATGTATCAATATTTTACTCGTAAAAGAATCACATTAAATTAATTTATAAAATGTTATTCAAAATTTATGTAAACACTTGGACAACCCGCAACCGTTGCCTTTACGTAAGCGACTGTAAACGCAACGGTTACGGAGTCGATTCCCACTTCTTCGCTCTGGTAACAAGGCAAATCGCAGTGTTAAGATCCGCCACTCAACACGCCACAATTCGGGGTAAAGTGAGAAACGAAGTGTCTTATCAGTTGGTCCCCACTGCTTATCCTGCTATATGCGCGATACAACGTGAAGTTGAAAAAAAAATGTAAATACTTCAAACAACATAAACTAAAGGAAGTAAGTAAAAAAACGATTCTTTTTTCAAATTAAAAATCATGTACCTACTGGTATAAAAAATATTTATTCTTTACTTACTTTTTCCATACACAAATCGCCATTTTCGCTTACTTGCTGAGTGTCCATGTCCATTTTAGTTAACAAATTAAAAAGAAGAGAAATTATGACCACTTTTAAAACTCTCTGTAACCTTAAATGGGCACTATACTAAATGCTTGATAATGTTACCAAATATCAATTTTGCGCCCAAAATAAAGCAATGTAGTGTTTATGATTGATTTAAGTTATTGGTTCCTAAAAAAAGATATGGTTAATATAAAAAAAAACAGTTTATTCAGCACTGTATTACTCACACACATCTTGTGTGGGTAATACGACGTAAGTAACAGTACAAATTTAAATGTTCGATGCCCTTAAACCTGTTGCGGCTACAATGCGGCAATGCAATCACTTGTTTCGACCCGAAATGGAGAATAAATATAAAATAAAAACTCGTTTAACTGAGTATTAAATATTTTTTCAATGTTGGATTTTATACAATTAATTTTTTAATATTTTTTAATTTTATTTATTTACTTTAATTACTTTTATTTTTAAGCTATTTATAAATAAATTAATTAATATACATTTCTTTACAAATTACCTACCTTTTGGTAGGTATACCTACCGGTATGTGTAAAGAAACCAAATTTGATCGTAAGCTTTATGTCTCTGATTAGAACAATATTAGATTTAATTTTTTTTAACTTTCCCAATTTTGTGGAGAACAAATAAAAAATTTTCTTTCTTTTTTTATATTATTGTGAATTAATTAAATCTTTTGGGGCTTATTGGTATATTTTAACGTTCTACGGATGTATCGTTTTAATGTTCTACGGATGTATCGTATGAAGTATTTAGCTTTAAGGTCTATTTTTTCTTCTGCAATATGTTTTTTTTATGTTTTGTGGAATAGATTAAGTTATTTAGGAGCTATAATTTATAATTTACTATTCAAAATTTGTTGATTTGTCAAATCAAATAGGCCCCATTATACACACGTTACCCGTACCTTGTATTGTATTTAATTTATACAATTTTAATAAATTAATAAATCAGCTTCAGGCTGTATCCCGCACACAGCAGGGTAGGCAGAGGGAACCTAGTGTTAAGATACTCCGTTCCCAACTTTCTGCCGAATTCTGGAGGCATTGCGTGTTGAGTGGCAAAACTCAACGCCGCGCTTTACCTCGAGACCAACTCACAACCAGTCGGTTTTATCAGTCACACTTTGTGCTCCTGCGCAACGACTGGCCTCAATTTTTAATTTATAAAATAAATATATTTTATTTTTAAAAAACGTATAAAAATTAAACCCGCGCATCTTTGTAACCATTCTTTTATTTATACCATCCTTTGGTTTTTTGATATCTATAATACTTACAATTTTTTTATTATATTTGGTCAAATGCATAAATAAGTAATATAATAACAAAGAAAATGGCTATCTGATAACAGTCATGTTTACGTACTTCGTAACTGAACAGCGCAATTAACAAGTTATACTTACATATTACATACATATTTTAATGAAACAAAATTGTCAATAATATTTGTATAATTTTGGAACAAACATTACAACTTAATAATTTATATTTAAAAAATATGATAATTTAATTAAATATCCAAGGAGTAAAACAAAGGAGCGAAACATAGGAATTAAAAGTAGGTGAATTAAATGTGAATTGCCTGCTGTCTTGTTGAATTGTATGCATCGTAGGTGATGCAGCGCTCATCAGAAAGCGTGTTGCATGCATTGGTCACCACTCTCAAAGAAGGGTGTGAAAATAAAGGTCTAAGCTCGAATCCGAATAAGATAATACTTTAGGTATTTGAAAGAAATAAAAAAAAGACACGGAATGCAAGATCAGTGTAAATGGTAAGATATTAGAACAAGTAAATGAAGTGGTATATTTCGGAAATATGTTCAGTAGAGATGAAAGATACGAGATGGATGCAGACAGGCGTATTCCCGCCGTTAAAAAGGTCTTTATGAGACGTGAAACGTCAGTAAAGCTGCAAGTTTGGTCGTACACAATGCAGTGTTGGTACCGCTGTTGCAGAATATCACATGAAAATGGAGAAGAACGTGCTCAGCTGGTATGGGCACGTCGAAAGAATGAATGATGAAAGAATGGCAAAAAAGATTTATGATGGAAAAATGAGTGATAAGAGAGGTAAGGGGAAACTTTGGTTGACCTTCGGAAACACAGTATCAAGATACTGGAAGAAGGGACACATAGGACCCTCCGGAGGGCATGTATGAAGAGTGCAGTGGATGAGGCGAGAAAAGGTATATCTCTCTGACTACCCCGCTAGGGATACAGCCTAAAGTTAAATTAAGTTAATTAAATATCTAAAACAGAAACAAAAAATCCGTACTAATTTTTGGTTCTACGCTTACCGCCCGCTTGAGTGATGAATGGGAAAATGAAAATAATTCTAATATTCCCCCGTAGGAGTCGAACTCACAACTACCGTGTTTACAATCTTATTGCATTACTGATACTGTGGTAGATGTGACAGATGCTTTTCTTAAATATAATACAGTAAAACCTGTTTAAGATTATTTCACAGGGACCAGTTTTTACATGTATATATTATTTACATATGTAATGATTTTATATTTATAATTTTTAAAAACATATCAGCTTCACGCTGTATCCCGCACACAGCAGGGTAGGCAGAGCGAACCTAGTGTTAAGACACTCCGTTCCCCACTTTCTGCCGAATTCTGGAGGCATTGCGTGTTGAGTGGCAGAATTCAACGCCGCGCTTAACCTCGACACCAGAGCGAAGAAATGGAAATATAAATTTAAGTAAATATTTCATCTCCTCGAGTGGGGATCGAACCCACAACCAGTCGGTTTTACAGTCACACTTTGTGCCACTGCGCCACGACCGGCTTCGGCCTATAATTTTTAATATTCGCAATTATTTATTTATAATAAATAATTGCGAATATTAAATGTAAATCAACCTCTTTGTTTAATAAAAATGTTTTAAAATAAGTAATATAAGTTTATAGAACTGGCACCAGAGGACACTAATAAAATGACGCTTTATGTGGTCGGAAAATTCGAGATATACTTTTAGACTTGGAGCGGATGAAAGAGGTCCTCTAGAATAACATATTGTATTAGAATTTAAGATAGACATTGTACAAGCTTAATAGTATTTTACTCTGGAAGGAATATAAGTTCTGCAAAAGCCTCGAGGTGTTTGATTTCTTTACACATATGTATCTTTGTATTTTAAACTAATAACTGATATGGCCTACATTGCAAGAACTTCAAATAATAAATATTTCGTTTCATCGAGTGGGAATCGAACCCACAACCAGTCGGTTTTACAGTCACACCTCGTACCGCTGCGCCACGACCGGCCTCTTATATAAATTTAATTATTTGACATTTGGATTCTGCAGCTCCTTTTGTAGTTAAAACATATTAAAACTGGTAGCTAAACAAATTAAATCACTCAGTTTTGATTCGCTTCGGTAACCCGATGATATTTGTTGTATTTTTCGTAATAATGACGAATGCGAGCCAAAGGTATATACATACATATATATACATATATATATGACTTCGAGTTTAAAATATAGAAGAAATTAAATAATTTCATAGCAAGACAGCAGGGTTGTTCCCGATTTTTTATTGTTTTAACAAAAATGTTATTACTTTATTAATATCAGGGATTACAAATTAACTAAATAAATGTAAATTACGAAACTGCAGATTTTATCGGTATCTTTATCTGATTGCCCTGCGAATGTATATAATACGATGAATACGTTTTTTTTTGTACAGTTTTTCGTAAGAGTGGAAAGACATTTAAAAAAAAAATTAAAAATTATTTCGTTAGCAGATAAGTTTTAAAAACAATATCTTTTGGTGTTTAAAAAAAGTGTTTAAAATAGCTTAAATATATATGGCTTCTAATTAAAGATTATAATTATGCATAAACAAATATTTGTAAAAACAAAAACCCCGACTGCATAAAACTAAAAAGAAAATAAACAAGTCCAATAGTTTATTAGGATTAACAGTCGGGACCTATAAGTAATTCTTCAATCAAAAAAATCTTTACCAGGAACCCCGCATAATTTAAAGAGGTCCCGACTGTTAATCCTAATAAACTATTGGACTTGTTTATTTTCTTTTTAGTTTTATGCAGTCGGGGTTTTTGTTTTTACAAATATTTTTTTATTTTTCAATTTTTTGTTAGAATTTATTATGGTATTGATAATCATGATATACCTTTTTGAAATTCTGAAATTGAGCTCTTTAATTTGATACCCATATTGTAATATTCGAAACGAAATTTTTTTTTTCACTACGTCTAATGGCGTACCACAGCCGCCATGATTATTTTTTATTAACGTCACCTATCTAAAAACACTTGGGCTGCTAATACAAATCTAACTACACCTCAAATATGTAAATCCGTTCAGTGGTTCTAGAGCAACGAGGTAATAAAGAATATTACATACATACAAGATACGCGCGAAAAACATAACCCTTCCTTAGCAGTCGGGAACTAGCCATATTTTCAGATCCTTCAAAAACAATTTATGGATTTTGTTATAATGGTACAGGCAGTTACTGTGATTTTGCTGATAAAAAATTATATGTAAATAACTTCTATAATCTTAAGCTATAATCTTAAAGCATTTTCGACCTTTTTATCAATAAAAATATTATTATTATTAAAAATCGATAATATAATAGTATCATGCATTAATCAAAAATGTATTATTCCATTTGGTTTCCGCGTCTTATTAAAATAGTACAAACGATATAATTTGAAATGTCGAAATTAGTCGTATGTATAGTGAAGAGTTTTGTTCACATATCAAATAGAAACTCTATATAAAAATAATCTCAAAATTTGGAATCGCAAATATATTGATTTACAAATATATCTGTGCCAGTCGTGGCGCAACAGCACAAAGTGTAACTGTAAAACCGACTGGTTGTGGGTTCGATCCCCACTCGAGGAGATGAAATATTGTGTCGAGGCAAAACGCGGCGTTGAGTTCTGCCACTCAACACGCAATGCCTCCAGAATTGGGCAGAAAGTGGGGAACGGAGTGTATTAACACTAGGTTCCCTCTGCCTACCCTGCTGTGTGCGGGATACAGCGTGAAACTGATTTATTTTTTTTACATGTAACATATATAGGTACATTTGGAAAACTGATCTAGAATCAATATCGCTATTAATGCGTTTACTGTTTGTACCTAGTCAAATTTATTATTTTATACATTTACTCCTTTTTTCACTCATTTCAAAGATGCTACAAAAATTGTTGTATATAGGCTGAGGTAAACTTTTCCTGATTGTCCAATACAACACTAGTACTGAATTGTTAGAAAAACGAGTTTTATTACTTGTAGTCCACATAAGTTACTATTTTTATCTCATATTTCAAAGGAATCGCAATATAATTACCGCGAAATTATTTCAAAAATATTACTAAATACATTTTTATTATCACGACTAATTGATATAATCTTAAATTCCTTCTCAAATAATCTCTATATATAATAAGACAGTAAAAATATTTTGTCTGTACATTTAGTAATTTTGACTGAAATGGATGGAGTGTCCCTCTCAATAGAAAGCAAAAATATATTTTTTTAATTTCCTGTATGTCCAAATTTTTCTCTGAAAGTACTGAACCGATTTACTAAAAAGTTTCACCAATAGCTTTGTTTTAACTCAACTTAACTACTAAAGTTTGGTTTATCAAAATCGGTTCATTAAAAAAAAAGTTATCGTCATTTGAATGAACTCAAGGCATTAGTTTGCCTGCGAATGTTATATAGCATCGCGCTGGTAAGATTCTTGGCTAAATAATGACATTCGAAACGTCTTGGTTATATGACTGTTGATAAAAATATATATTTTTGAAGCACTATTATACAATATTTTATACAATAAGGTAAACAAAATTGAATTGTTAGTGGAGATTACCTTCATAAATCATAACAGTTAAGTTTAAGTCCTAATTAATATAACACAGAAATAAAGAGCGATTTGATCTTCAAATAAATATTAAGTAAATACATAGATTCTTCAGTTCGTTTGTTCGTTTGAAATAAATTTATAAAAAAATGCCTAAAAACAGCCTTTCTACGTATATCCATAATAACTACATATTTACCAATTGAACATTTAGTTAAAAACTGTACAGGAATGAATATGCAATGATTACAGTTATTTTACAAAGAATATTATGAATCCTTCAAATCAATAATTTAACATTTAAGGCTGTTTGTTCAAGATACGGTATATTTAATATAGACTGTACTATTATTTTTGTTTATTATCGAACTGGATAATTTATGTTTCAATGATTATTTACATTTAGTGAATCAAGGTATTTAAAATGAGAAAATAGTCATTAACAAGTTTTAAGTTTTGAAGTATGTATGTATGTGTGACGTGTCATAAATGTCAGTGAGGTAGTTCTTTTTTTCTTTTTGTTATTTATATATATTATTATTATCATTATGTTTTATTTTAGTAGTTATTGTAATTTTTTGTTTCACTTCCTACTCTCAAGTATTTTTGTCCAAGTTTTATAATTGATATCATATATAAAATTTTACTAAAGTACAATGAACATCCCAAATCTAAAATCCCGTTCTCATAATAAACGTGATTCGCGTCGCCACCGTAAACGTCGACGTAGTTATTCAGATAATAGTTCGCAATCTAGCAGACATAGGCATAGTAGTAGTATTTCAGATTATAATCGATGGTCTCGTAGATCGAAGCAGACTCGACCTTCTTCAAAATACAGTAGAAATAGACGAGATCATCGTAGTAGGCTCCGAGCGACGCGCGTATCGTCGTTGCAACCGGTTCAGGAAAACGACCGAGGAAATACCCCGCCAATTACAATGCCGCAATATCCTTCGACATCTGGTCAGCAATGGTTTTCAAGTATTACAGCAAACTTTAACGTGGTCCCTAAATTTGACTCTTCAGATGATAGTCAAAATATAGAATGGTGGATTCATAAATAAATGAATGTGTAAAAATATACAATTGGGATGACAGACAAACTTGTCACTACGCACTACCTAAGTTAGTAGGATTAGCCAAAAAATGGTATCAGGGCTTACCCTCTCTGCTATTTACATGGGAAGAGTGGAAAATAAAATTAAAGGCAGCTTTTCCTTCCAATGAAAATTATGGTGATTTAAAGAAAAAAATTTTGAAAGTTCGTTTTATTGTGCCCGATCAATATATGAAAATACCTACCATTGTGAGCCAAACTTTTATAGAAAGGCCAAATGTCATAATTTATAAAACTAATGAAGAATTACTGTTTTTAGAAGCACCACATTTGGATTGTTGCGATGATTTAAAAAAAAATAATTTGTAACTGAGTATTTTTTTATAAAAGCTGTGAGAGATTGCAGAAGTAAAACTACTATAAATTTTTTCAAAGAATATTTTTCATTATTTGGGATACCTCGACGCTTAATAACAGACCATGGCACTAGTTTTACTAGTCACGAGTTCGCTAAATTCACTTTGAGCAAAGGAATAAAGCACATCCTTAATGCCGTTGCTACGCCCCGTGGAAATGGTCAAATTGAACGCTACAATAGGACATTAGTGGAATCTCTGACTTCAACTAGTCATGGATTGCCTGAAAATGAATGGGATTGTATTGTTCCTAAGGTTCAATGGTCGATAAACAATACCAATAATAAAGGAATTGGTAAAACTCCAGCAGAGGTTCTTTTTGGTATTACGCTAACCGGTATATGTGATAGTATTATGAATCCTATGGTTTCCCATGATCTCATGATCTAGGAAATATACATGAAATACGAGGTACGGTAGGGGAGCGAATAATCTCAGAGCAAGATTTGTATAATAATTATTTAAGTATTAATATATATTTTATTTTCAATTTAAAATTTCAATGTAAATATATATATATATATATATATATATATATACATATATATATATATATATATATATATATATATATATATATATATATATATATATATATATATATATATAT